>FIZV01050821.1:0-10881 GCA_900050545.1 Trionymus perrisii | reverse complement strand
AAATTTTTTTTTTCCTTCTTCCCCAAGAAAAAATTCCCCCCCAAAAAAAAAAAAAAAAAAAAAAAAAATTATAAATAACGTTAACTAAAAGTACTATATGCTCTCATTAAGTATAAGACAAAAAGTGATGTACTTTAGATACATCCGAATGCATTTCACTCGTGAAAGCGGTCAAATGATTAATATTGGGCTGTTGCATAAACGCTGGCTTTTTCATATTTAAATTTTAAGGAGTCGGGTAGCGGGCATAATCTAACGTATAATCTAGATCCTGACTACTTGTAGGGAATTCGTATTTGTTTTCGTATTTCATATACTCGAGAGGTGTACTTTTAACAACGTCCGTCAAGGTGGTTAGATTTTTAAGTTTGTTGGCCGCTTCGGTGGCTGCAGCTGCCATATTCAGGTTACTTGTTTGCTTCGATTTGGATGACGTGCGGTTGTTCTTCTCAACGCCTAGTTCTTCGGGATGCATGCGTAGTTTGTGGGCTCTGCAGTTGCTACCGTTGGCGAAGGTTCGTTCGCAAAATTCGCATCGGTATGGGCGACGACCTGTGTGAAGGTTGCTGTGGTTCTGTAGACAAAAGTAGGAGAGAGTTCAGTGTACTCGTGATGAGAAGATTCATCTTTTATGAGCTTAAATTGATACCTTTAGATCCTTAGACCTTCTAAATGCTTTCGAGCATACTTTACACACGTAAGCTTTTTCTTCTTTGTGCACGAGTAAGTGCATACGAAGGGTACGTCGTGTAGATAATTCCATAGGACAATGAGGACATCTGTATTTGACACTTCTGTGCATATCCATATGTACATTTAATCTGTACTTGGATTTGAAACTGAAACGTACCAAAAACATAGAATTAATGTCAGCGAATAATTCCATCGAATCAATTTCAACGATAATTATCACATTGGAAAACTTACTTTCTGCCACAGACGTTACATGGCCAAGGAGCATAAGACGAATGAGTAGTCAGATGGTCGGTCAATATTGCTTTCGAACTAAAACTATTACCGCAGTGTTCGCAGACGAATGGTTTCTCACCGTAATGCACCGCTCGCAAATGGGCATTCACCGCAGACTTGCTCGTAAACCTGAAATAAGCGAATTATTTAATTTCTGGCAATCAAAACACTGGAATTATTTTCAATTCAACAGTCATACTTTTTCTGGCAAATATTACAAACATCCAAAAATCGTTCTTCTTCTGGTAAGTGAACTTTCTCATGTTTCTTCAACAACGACGACGTGTGGAATCGTTTGGCACATTTACAACAAACGTAAGGTTGTTCATCTTTAGGCATATGGCTTATCATATGCAGACACATTAACGACCGACGATTAAACGTCTTGTTGCAGGTATCGCATCTGCAAAATAGTCAAAATATTTGTATTTGCTCTTTAAACCGCATCATATTACCATATAATTTAAAATTACTTGTAAAGTGAAGTTCCTGTGTGTTTTCTGCGATGTTCGATGATGGCTGTTCTGGCACGAAGTTGTTTCCCACAGACACAATTCACGTACGCCGACGTACTATGCTCCTTTTTACAATGCCTTTTCAAAATACTGAAATTCTTGAATATTTCTTGGCACGTATGACATTTAAACCTGCAGAAATTCGTTTCCATCAGAGAAATAAATTACAAAATACACGTATCATAATTACAACCACATACTCGAATAACGCAAACGGATTCTTTTTCGAAGCTTTTTCAGGATCCTTGGAGTCATCATCGGCGAACAAATCATCATCATCCTTATAATCAAAGTTATCATCGTCGTCGTTTATCAAAGGCTGATCAGGCTTCTTTTCATGAGGAACTGTACAAAAATGAAAAAAAAAATCAATATTGAAATACACGAAAATAATGGAAATATCAAGAAATTCATACCTATGGCCAATGGATCTTCGGTACCATCTTCACGTATCTCATACTGCGTGTTGTTACTTTCACTGGTCGAAGGCATATCAACAGAAGACGTCGATTTTTTCGACTTAACCGCCTTGATCCGGATTGGAGGCACTTTTGGCGAATCCTTCCTAGGTCTGCCTCGTTTACGTTTCGGCTCAGAAGGTGACGATTTAGCTCTTCTTTTCGCTCGTACGGCGAGAGGTGTTTCGTCGTCCTCGTAATCGTCGTCGTTATAAAGTGGATCCTCATTGTAAGGTGGATCGTCGTTGTAATCCGGATCATCGGTGTATTCAAAATCGTCGTCATTGTTGCTCAAATCAGAAGGAGCGAAGGCGACAGTCTAGACCCGAGCAAAACGTATGCGGGAAACGTAAGTACTTCAGAATACAAGAAATAAAATCAAACTCAGAATTTACTTACAGTTTCAACGGGCACCGGTGCAAATTCCACTTTTTCCAGCAAATCGTTTGGTAACAGTTGTTTATGATCTTCGGTCAAAGGAGCTCCTCCTGATAAAGCTTTCAATAAATCTTGAACCGTATGGCATTTTTTGCTGAACGTGTCAAAGGTCTCCAATTGTTGAATACAATCGGTACAAAACTTCTGCGGCAGAGGCTGCTTATCATTGATCTGTGTCAAAATAACACAAATTACAATCACAATCGCTGAGTACTAAAATCACAAACGTCATCGCATCTTTGCCAAAGTATCGCTCACCCTGATTTTCAAATGTTTCGTCGCCAACGTTATTATATTCTTCTTGGTTGAAGCATCTTTCTCCGCTAAATCCGTATTTATCTCTCGAGTGGCGCAGAAGCGACAAAGATTGCTTACGATGCTCTGATTCATACTCGAAGGTACCCGAGGGGCCTGTAAAGTGAAATGTTTACCGGATAATTGACATTATGATGACCTGATGGCGTCGAGGAATCTTCTCAATACTCGAATAATTCGTAAAGAAACACTAATCCGCGTTCAGAAGTCAATTCATTTCGTTATATTTTCCATAATACACAAAAATGCTGAAGAAAAAGACGAAGTTAAAAACTTGGTTAAAAACATCACGAACACGAAACGAAAAAAAAACAAAAACAACAATGGAGGAAAAAATAACAATTTTGGCTTCGGAATAAAGACTTTTTCAATAACATTGCTTATTTTATCACCCTATTGATTTTTTTTTCCAATTTGCACAAAATAGGACATTTTGAACAAAAGTTGGGCAATTAAAATGATTTCTCGTGTTTAAATAATGCAAAAATACTCCAATAATTCTCAAATAAACAAGATTTATGTATGAAAAAAATGAGAAATCTATCATCATCAATAAAATTCATCATTTCATCACTCTCTCACCTACTTATGCATGCCTACTTATTACCTGAAATAAAAACAAACAAAATTTCCGGTGATAAGGTTCATGATAAAGAGAAAAAATTTCAGAAAATTTGTTGAATCTCTTCATAAAACTGTTCAAAATCATAATTTAACGTGTTCTATCATTCATCGGAATCGTAGTTTACTTTCAAAATGAATCCCCTAACGTAAGTACTATTTCCTTCATTATTATTTTCATGTTCAACGTCCATCTTTATATGTAGCTTCTCTAAATTCGTTTCAGGAACATGAAGAATGTCGTAAAACTCAGCGAACGAGAGTTACTTTCGAATTCCAAATCATCGTGGCACGATGAGTACAAAGACAGTGCTTGGATTTTCGTAGGTGGCCTGCCATATGATCTTTCAGAAGGAGACGTCGCTGCAGTGTTTTCACAGTATGTAAACATCTCATACTACACTACTCTTCCTTATTCCATTCTACTCAATCATTCTATTTCTAGATATGGTGAAATTGTGAATATAAATTATGTTCGTGATAAAGATACCGGAAAACCAAAAGGGTTCTGTTTCATTTGCTTCGAAGACCAAAGAAGTACCATACTGACCGTAGATAATTTAAATGGAATCAAAGTAACTAAACGCATATATTCTCGTACACATTCTTTCCTTCTTTTCTATTCTAATTACATTTTTGTCCATCAATGTTCTAGCTTTTAGGACGTACCATTAGAGTAGATCACGTAAAAGACTACAAACCGCCTAAAGATAAAGATGATAAATCTAAAGACGATAAATCTAGAAAAAGACGCCGAGATTACGATGATAAAAGAGATCACAGAGATTCGAGACGATCGTGAAACTAAAAGCTGATTCGCAATACTCGTTCTATTTTAATTTCATTACGAAGAATATATCGTTCTGAGAACTGATCGAAATGCATTACGTTGTACATATTCATGTTTGTAAATATCTACCTAGAACTTTTTTTCTAAATAAAAAAAAAACAAAACTCATTATTCCAAATTATTTATTCACGTATAATACAAAATACAAAATAGATAAGTATATTTGCAACAGTAACATATAACACAGTTTAATAAAATAAAAAAAAGTAATAAAAAAAAATACACATAACTATTTCATATCTATTAGTTGGATGTTACAAAAGAAAAAAAAAATGCGTTAATAAAACGTCGACTTTCTAAAAACACAATCTCATGAGCTATTGGTAAAATGGCAAACATTTAAAAACCAAAAAAATCATGTTACACACAAAAACCCCTTAAGTCGAAAACACTTATAAAAGCTTTTTGATAAAAATTTCCTTTTTGTAAAAAAAAACACCGCTCCGGTTCAACTCCTCTAAGCTTTCGCCAAAGGCTCGAAAATGAACCTCGAGTCGACATGTTAATTACCTTAAATACATACGCGTACGTCGATGTTCTTAAAATTTTACACTATGACTATACTTTGATCAATATTGATCTAGCTAATACAAAAATACACAAAAAAAGTTGTAAAAAAATGGCCATTAAAGTAAAAAACTTGATAATAATTGATCCAAGTCACAACTTTTTTTACAATAGCGAAAAAAAAAAAAATAGTAACATAATCGTAAAACATCAAAAGCGTTTAATATACTAATTTATAACGCGCCTAAAAAAAAAAAAAAAATTGAAAAAAAAACTCTAGACATCGTCGATACAAAACTAGTAATACAAAGAGTAACTCGAAATCCACCGAAAATTCGTACCAATCCCTCAAAAAAAATCATTACGCCGCTTGAGCAACGTGGAATATAAAATTCTGGAATGAGACAATTCAATCTCCTTTTCAGCCTTTACCTCCTTTGTGCAAGATTTTCTTCTAAAATTGTACAAAATTAAGAAAATTTTTATACACACGTTCGAGGAACTATTGTTTTGAAAGGGGATCGAAAAAAATTAAGGAAAATCCGTCTTTAATCGTCGCTTTTTCGTAATATCTCCTTTTTTATTACTCGAGTTTATTTTTCATTGTTAAAAAAAAAAAAAATGAAGATATAATTCTGGTAACTTAAATAAAAAATATAAAATAGTGTACGTAATAAAATATACACAAAATAGACGGTTTCGATTTTTTTACTTTTCCTTTGTCATTTTCTCGAGGTGAAAAATTTTAAACCAATGAAAACTTTTCAGCAACTGGAAGAAAACTCGATTATCAAAAAAACATTACAAAAATAATAAATAAAAATATACCAAATATATAATTATAATTATTAATGCTCACTTAATTCATAGCACACTCGTTAAAAAAAGAAAAAAACAATTTGCGCGCGCAACGCCACAAATTCCATTATTGTTCTTATTTTTTATTTATTTTTTTCTCTTCAATTCTTAATTTCTTATTCGTATTGCCATTTATTAAGATGGGATAACAAATAAAACTTGGGTGAGAGGGGTCGGGAGGAGGGTAGTAAACTTCAATACGTAATATAAATTTATATACAAAAAAAATTGATATATTTTTCATATCACGATGAATATTATACTATGACTAAAAAAAAAGAATAATAAATAAAAATTCAGGCACACACACAAAAAAAAAAAAATACAAATAAACGTAAAATTAAAAAAAAATTACAAATATTTTTTTTTCAAAGAGGAAAATACATTGAATGACACGATACACTAATTTTTAATTTTTTTTTACAATGCTAGGTAATTTTGATTTTTTTTTTTGTAATTATCATAATATTCGGTTGTGGATTCTTGGGGATATAATCAATAATGGTTAAATTCGTCTGTAGAAGGTACGCTTTTGCGGTATACAAAATAAAAACACATTGAAAAAATGAGCTCACTGCGAAGTTGATATGCAATCGGCAAAATGGACCACTTCTCATTTCGTATCACAATGAAAAATCATCTGCGGAAAAAAAAAATTAAAAAATATTATTTCGTCGTAATATTCGCGTAAATTACCTATTTATACAGACTAGCCCCTCCACTCGTCGTTAATAATGTCGAAATAAGAAGAAATTTAATTTTCCAACGTAGCAAGTAGCACGTATCGTCATCGTTTGTCGGTCCAAGTCTACGGTGATTTTAATATTCTACATTTTTTCTATTCTATTCTACGTTTCAATGTCAGTTTTATTAAGTCGTCGAAAAATATTCGTCATTCGTCGTGCAAGTGTTTGCAAAAAAAAAAAAAAATAAAAATAAGGAGTGGAGTGAGAGGATAAAAAAGAAAGAATAAAACAGAGCAAAAGAAGGACCTTCGGTCTTAATAGAGCGTTTGCGAATAAGAATACTCCTGCTGGCTGCTTGAGTTGCTATATAAGGCACCTGTTTCCCAGCTCAGCTCTGAGTTCTTTTTAATTTTTACACATGCACGAAAGTATAACGAATACTTTCTTAACAGACCGATAAATGGATCATCACCTACAAATTGGTTTTATCTCGAAAAGAAAAAAACCGACTGGTGCGAAAAAGGGATTTGGAATTTAGCTGGTATGATATGATAGCCCAAACTGGCGAAGATATTTGCTGAGAGGTATTTATTCGCAGAAGCGTTTTCTACGTCTTTTTTATTATTTAGAATTTTCAAAATTGAACAAAACAAAATATTCGATATTTTACGTAATCGATAAAAGACAATGAGAAAGGGGAGAGAGGAAGCAGGGCAGAAGTGTTTTGTATCGTTACGAATCCTTTTCTTTCCACTGCGAGTAATAAAAAAAAACCATCTTCAAGAATTGCGAGGAATTTTTTCGTCGATTGTGAAATTCGGCTGTTTTTTCATTTCGCATGGGTATTTTTTTAAAGGCGTAGAAATGTGTGGGGAATTTAATTTTATAGAAGTAAAGTCGACGACTTTTTGACAAATTGAACAATAATGATATTTTATAAAGAAGTCAGCGGAATTTTCAGTTTTAATCATACGTACGAATTTAGATTATATTTGTTAAGCTAGGTACCTATTTATTTTTGAAAATAAAATTTTTACAATTTTCATAATTATTACTTTTTTTTTTGCAAATTTTCTGGTTAAAGATAGATTTTTACGAATAGAATTTATTTTTCGATCGTAATAAACCGATTGATACTCGATTTTACTTTTTCGGTTTTGGTAAATTACAATTTAATTTTTGAATGAACGATTTTCTCGATAATTTTTTGTCGAATTATTCTTATTAAATTCGTTAATTTCAAGAAAATTTTAAAATTCAATTAGGATCGATTATATCGATTTTAAAAAATCGATTAATTCTGAATTATGATGTTGATTTTAAGAAATCGATATTTCATGTCGATTTTAAGAAATCGATATTTTACGTTGATTTTAAGAAATCGATATTTTATGTCGATTTTAAGAAATCGATATTTTATGTTGATTTTAAGAAATCGATATTTCATGTCGATTTCAAGAAATCGATATTTTATGTTGATTTGAAAAAATCGATATTACATGTTGATTTTAAGAAATTGATATTATATCGATTTTCATTAAAATTTTGAAATTTATTTAAGATCGATTATATTGATTTAAAAAATCGATTAATTCTCGATTATAATATCGATTTTTTTACATAGATTTTTATTAAAATTTTAAAATTCAATTAGGATCGATTATATCGGTTTTAAAAAATCAATTAATTCTCAATTATAATATCGATTTTAAGAAATCGATTTTTCATATCGATTTATTTTAAATTAATAAATTAACTTTGATTTTTCTACACATCATTTTCGATTTTAACCAATCGATTAATTCAACAATATTATTACAATCATTCGTTGTTATCGATTTTCGACTTTGACAAATCGATTTACCATCAAATGATCGATTTTAATGAATCAATTTTTTTTAAAAACAAATTATCAATTTCGTTGATTTTATTAAAAATTTTCGAAATTCGAATAATCGATTTAATACATCGATTTTGATTTTTCGATACAATCATTTTTTATTTACACGGATCAATTAATCTATTTAATCCAGCAACAATTACGATAATTCGATGCAATCGATATTTTGATTTTGGAAAATCAATTACATCGTAAATAATTATCGATTTTTTCTTGCCATTTTTTAACCGCAAAACTGTCATTTTTGGTCTAAAAAAAATTTTCTTGTAATATACCATGAAAGTTACCTGAATACATCATTAACCTGAATTTGTGACGAAATTGCCATTTTTTTCCATTTTTTCTCATTTTCTTTTAAAATATCTGAATGCCACCACTCTGAGAACCCACTCCTTCTAGATGACCTTGAAGTGTAAAAATTCATGTCTGGGCATATTCAACTCGATAGTTAGTTAATACGTATATTATTGCGATTTAAATAAAATCGAGAATTTTTCTCTTTTTTTTTGGGTGTTTTCACGAATTACGAATTTTTGCCTACGAAAATTGAGAATAAAATAAGTTGAAGAATAATATTGAATCCCATCGAACAATTATTGTGATCATTTGATGTAATCGATTTCGGATTTTGACAATGGATTAAATTTTAAATGAGAGATTTTAGTAATTAAATAGATGAATTTAATTTTATAAAATTTTGAAATCCGATCAGTCGATTGATTATAAATCGACTTCTACCAATCAAATCACTGATCTGAAGATTATGATTATTCAATGCGATCAATTTTTAATTTTCTGAATAAAATTTCTCACTTCAATTTTTTTTTAATTAAAATTTTCTGACTTGAATATTTTTATTGGGTACAATTTTTTTCTAAATCAACATTGTTTGACTCGAAGTATTCCCATTAAAATTTCTCTCACTCAAAATGATCTGATTAAAAATTTTTGGAATCGAAAATCGAAATATTATTCAAGAAGTTTTTGAATGAAATTTCTTACAACTCAATTTTGTTTAATTTAAATTTTGTGCTTCAAAATATTTTCATTCGACATTTTTTGACCAAAAATTTTCTCATTTTAAATTTTTTTATGCAAAATTCTCTCATTTGAAAATTTTTAATAAAAAAATATTTCGAATCTCATCTATTTTTTTTTCCAAATTTCTTACCTCAAATTTTATTTAATTCAAATTTTCTGTCTTAAATATTTTTATTACTGGGTACATTTTTTTTCAATCAACATTGTTTAACTTCAAGTATTCTCATTAATTTTTTTTTCACTCAAAATGGACTCATTAAAAATTTTTGCAATCGAAATAAATTTTTATTAAAGAAGTTTTTGAATGAAATTTGGTATAACTCAATTTTGTTTATTTTAAAATTTTGTGCTTCAAAATATTTTTATTCGAATTTTTTGACCAAAAATTTTCTCATTTTAATTTTTTTGATGCAAAATTTTCTCATTTGAAAATTTTTTACTCAAAAAATTTTGAATCACACATATTTTTTTTTTTCAATTAAAATTTTGTACCTCAAAATATTTTTATCCTAAATACATGTATTTTTTTTTTCATTTAAAAATTTTTAAAATGAAATTTCTCATCTCAAAAAATGCTTACCCATTAAAATTACAAAATTACAAAATTTTTTATGCATAAATAAAGATTTTGTGCCCCAAAATATTTTTATCAAAAAATTTTTCTTCTAGAAATGTTTCCATAAAAACTTTTCAAAATTCGGTCAATCAATCGATCATAGCTAAAAATACATTCAACACCCATCTTGCTCATCCCTTTCGCGCTCAAGGTAGCCTCAAATCAAGCCAGATCAGCCAATACCAAACACCTCTGCCAATCCACTCTGCCGGCCGATGCCAGCCAGCGGTGACAACCTGTACCACCTTTTTATAAATACGTCCACTGCACATTTACGAGTCAGTACATGCCGCTCAGCCCTCGTGCTTGCACGAGTTGAACGACCACCAGCACCAGCACCACCAGTCCACTGTCCACACAACCATCTTCAGGAAACGAAACTTCCGCGCGTGCCCGCGCATCGCACCGCTTATTAATTCCAATAATTAAAATTCTACTTATTAGCGAGAAGAAGGACCTCATATTAAGTATCATTTACTACCGTGGAATTAGGAAGAACGGTAAAACGAGGGCGGTGGTACTTTTTCGGGGGTTACGTGTAGGTCTGCTCCTGCTCGAGTCGCTACAGATACATCGGGACACTGTATAATTCGTATAATCGGCTAGTTTTGCTCATACCCACGCTTTATTACTACTTGGACTGTTTGTACAGTACACGCGATATCACCGAGACATCTCCCCTCTTGCTCCTCATATAACCCATAAATATACCAGTACGTGTATTGTGTCCGATAACGAAGATACATATCATCGTTGTTATGTTACTTATTTGATAGAATGGGAAAAAAGTCGACCATGAATAAATGGCTAATTTTATATCGCGAAAGAATTTTTTTTCTAAAATACGAGTATATCCCAGAGAGAATTGTTATACTTGTACATTACACGAATACGAGGCATCTATTTAAAAATATCGCATATTTAGTGAACTTTAAACTAATTACACATACATCTATAATTCTATAGGTACATAACTAACTATACAGGAGTCTGATTCCTCATATTTTAAAATTTGTTTATCATTTTAATGACGAAACAAACAAACATTAATTTAGAAAAAAAAAAAAAAAAAAAAAAAAAAACGTAATAACCATTTAAAGTTTTAGT
>FIZV01050812.1:0-11085 GCA_900050545.1 Trionymus perrisii | reverse complement strand
CCTGCTTTCACATAAGAAAATATATAGAAAAAGCTTATGTCCCATCTTTTTACAAACAAAGGTAAAATGGGACAGACCTTTTTTTCAAAAAAAAAAAAATACATCAATCATAAGACTTTGGTCAATAAGTGACTTCAAAAGTACTCAATCTGACCCGTATTTTGAGCCATTGTTGAGCACGGTAGCGTACATGTTTTTTTTTTTTTTTCAATGTTAAAGTTGAAAACTGTCCCATCTTACCCGAAATAACGGCAATTTAATTATAATTTAGTGCCATTTGAAAAATGTATTGGTTCTTCTATACGTGGTTACTGGTTTTTACTCGTACATTGCTAAAGCTTATCTTGTTTAAAACTTTTACACATTATATCTCTAGCACGTGAAATAGCCTTCGTGAGGCTTCGTGATTTCATCCAGCATTTTACATTTTTCAAGGTCGAACTTTTATCTATCTGTGGTAAAACTTTATTAAATAGTAGAAAACACGCTGTCTCAAGAAATTACCATAATCTTTTTTGTGGAAATGGCGCATGCATCGATGGATATTTACCATTGTCGTGCCAATGCCTCCTATATTCATTCGAGAAAAACTTCTTAAAAATGACTGATCGTCATTTCTGCTCGCAGTTAAACACCAGATTGGTTTTTACTTAAAAAAATTATCGCTTTTATCGATATAGGAAGAAAGAACTCCTAATTTTATAAATTGAACCCTCTTCCGTGGCCGAAAATTGATTTGTACAAAATTTATTAAGATTTGCTTTTGTTGATGACAAAGTACACCGCACTGATAAGAAAAAAAAAGGTATTAAAAACAAAACGGTTGTTACTTTGTTTTGGTCCCACAAATGTGAAGTGATATAGTATATTATGTTTGAAAGGAATAGCGGTAGAGAGGAGAGGGCATACACAACATACATTCGTATTGCAAAGACATTCGCGTTTATACGAGCCATCGAGAAGAAAAGAATTTTTATAAATGTTCGTACGCTCGTAAATCAATCATAGTGAGCGAAAAAAAAGTAAAATTAATTAAAAGAAACACGAGGGCCGCAAGAGAACCAATTAAATTTATGAAACGGGCTTTCCGCTTACAATACCGCAAAAATAAAAATCTATAATTCGTTTTTCCTTCCTACTTATAAAGTAAAAGAACAACCATTGAGTCGAGCATTTAATAATTCTAAAATACAGGGGCGTGCAGAGATAGGATCCAGTTGCGGGGGTGGGTGGGTGTTGGGTAGCGTGTTGGGTAGCGTGATCTTCGGTCTGCCAGCTAGTAAAAAAATCATATTGTATTTTGACGACACAACGGGGCGATGTTAACTCATCAGACACATCGTGAGATCGACCCGAGGTTCAGCAATTCAGCATTATTGCATCGTTGTCATCGAACTGAGCAATATTCAAATGTTTGGCTATCAATCGAATATTCCGTTATTCGAGAGTAAAATTTAATATTGGTTTCCCTTGATGCATTGGATTTGGTTCAGTTTAAACTAATCATCTGTACTGGACGACGCTTTGATAAGGGACCCAGCTTGTTTACGAGCCTGATAAAGTTTTCTTCCGCACCTGGATCTAGCATTGCTCTAACTGGAACGCGCTCTCCGTTGATCGATTCAACCAAAACCAAAATACCCGCGATGCGTATTTTTTTTTTGAATAAGAATAACACATTTCGTTCATTTTCCAGATTCATAGTTCATGTTTCATGCGCGCACATAAGTCAACGACACGAAGTATTTTTCCACTTGATATAATTATTTCATTTCAGTAAATAAGTACCCATTCTATTACTTTCATTATACTTTTATTACATGAATTTATGCGTTAGTGACGCAAGCTCGAAAATCTTGAGTGAAATCAAAAACAATTTTTTTTTCAAAGTCCATAACTTTGCCCCTTCAAATCTGAGGATCGGCAAACATGCATACACATGTGTAGTTCGGGTAGTAGCATTAGTGGCTTGAAGGAGTGCACTGGTTTCGGAACACTCTGTATAATCAATTTTTTGAGAATTGATAATATTTAAAAGATTTGTTTGATCATTGAATCTTCACAAAAAAGTAATTGCAAAAAGAAAAAATTATCGAGCAATTATTTTTTTTTTAAATTAATACATTTAATAATTAAGTTACCCCCGTTTCTATGGCGTGCAATTTGACTCTTCTACGATGTACTTTCAAACATTCTCTTAAGTGAATCAACGTTTTCTCCTCAAATTCTACATTGAACGATAAAATAACTTGCACGTTTAATTGGAGTATAATTCTTTTCTTTCAGGTTATTTGGAAGGAAGCCAGACCGTTTTGTTGTTGGCATTATTGTTAATGAAATTCCAAAAAAAGAGACGTTATTTTTAATAGTACCTACGTTATTATAAAGAAACCAACTGCAGTTGTAAAACTTGTAAGAAATATTCTGATTACGTACGTACTACGTACGTACCTCTGCTGTGTTTGTTTATACTATCTTCGTGAATGATTTGTTTTTCCTCAAAAATCATCAACTGCACAAGAAAACTATCGTTTTATTTTTTCGTTTTTAATTTTGTATTTTCCTCGAATCGTTTCTCTATCTCTCTCTTTGAATTCGAAGGTAAATTTCCCCATGTGATATGTAATGTTTGTAATCAACGTGAATTATCAAAAATTATAAGAAAAATTATAATTCGACCACTATACATTATTTTGATAATTTCTATCGTGCCAACGTTGGAGTTTTTTTTTTAATTTAATAGCAAATTTTGTGTGCTTCTTGTTGTCCTCTTTACATACATTTTATAATACGCCCCTCCGAGGCAAATGGAAACATTTTTGCCAGTGGTAGCGTACAAGTTGTTTTTATTTTAATTTAATTTTCTCGCGATTATAAATATATAAATATAATAAGCTTATACCTACTTGTTTTAATATGCAATTTATGTGTATAAGAAAGTTGCATTTTTTCCGGATCGTTAACGTTTATTGTATACTAGTTGAGATGTTTGTTGATAAAAGGGAAATTCAATCAAAGCAAACAAAAATGTATAAGCACGTGCAATGTGTAAAATTGTTATTATATATGTTCCCCTTCTTTGTGTTTAATATATAAATATATATATTGTGAAATAATAAAAGAATTTTACTTTAAATTTCTCTAAACTTTTTTTTTCTTTTTAAGACGTTTTCGACGTGTGACAAAAAAAAGCGAAATCGTGTACAGAGCAAAAAAACGCATGAAAGCCTGTTCGGGTTCTCTAAGTTAAGCTATAATACTGTTCCAATTTTTTGTTTGTCGCTTTTGTACAATTATCTAATTACGATGTTAAAAATTTGAAATTTTCCTTTTGTGAATTTTTTCCCCTTCGAAACACGGCTTTATTTGTAAGTATTACTATTTTTAAAAGAGTTAGAATTTTTATGAAGGAATATTGCCAGCTTTTATGTTAGTCGGAATTCGTTTTTTATTTAAAAATAATGACGAATTTATTGTTATTTATTTTTAATATTGCGAATGAACTGATAGAGTTATTTGTTTATTTTTACGAAAGAAAAATTATATGTCATCGAGAGTTTTTAAGCGTGCTTGAAGGGTATGTTTTCGTTGAGTGAAAATAACATAGGTACGTCAATTTTTCCGCCTTGGGGAGGCGTAGTGATGGGACGAAGTGAGAAGTGAATGTGTGAGAACTGAGTAGTCTCAATCTCGCATTTTTCCATAGGTACTCGTAAGTATAGATTCTTCTAAATCTGATGATGTGGTGGGAGTGAGAAGTTTGAAGTAAATTTTTTGAACGAGGAAGGGAGAGGGGCGGAGGAAACTCCGGCATGGTATTTATATAGTTTTTACTACCTACTTCATGGATTTTTTTGAGGAAATTGAGAATTAACAAAATTAAAAAAAAAAAAAAACTGTTTAAAAGAAAATAAATGTTTGGGGGAAAAAATACTATTTATTTCAAAATAAACTTGGGAGAATTTTTAAAAATTCAATTTTTTGCAAAATTTTGAAAAATGTATCTCCAAAACAAAGTTTTATACTTATAAAATTGAAAAAAAAAATTATGCAAAATTTGTTTTAAAAATTTTTGAGCAAGAATTTAAAAAATTCTTAACTTTGAGCCAAAATTTAAATAAATCAATTTTAAGCAAAATTTGAAACAATTAGTTTGAGCAAAAATTGGAAAATTAAATATGGGCAAATTTTGTGGGAAAAATATTTTTAGAAAAATTAAAAAATAATGTTCGGAAAATTTTTTTAACTAAAAGTACTTGGAATAAAATTTTAAAAAATAATTTAGAGCAAAATTCGCGAAGGAAATTTGATTTTGAGTAGAATAAAAAACAGTTTTGAGCAAAATTTTAAAAACCCAAGTTTTGAGAAAAAATAGATTTTAAGAAAAATTGGAAAAAGTAAAAGGCGAAAGATTTATTCGTACTGAAGGGAGACCAGAGCTTTGAAAAATTGGAAAAGAAATTAGAAAAAGTTGAAAAAAATAATTCTAAAATGCAATTTTGAGCAAAATTTTAAGGAAATGGTATGGAGAAAAAATTAAAAAACTAATTTAGAGTAAAAATCGACGAAAAATTAACTTTAAACCCGCAAGGCGAGTACATATTGGCATACTAGGTAAGCTTGATTGGAGCGTGTGTGCTAGTGTGTGTAACAGTGACGTCACAAGTGGGCTAGCGCAACAACACAATGACCAGCAAGGAAAAGCATATCGCACAGTTTCGCAAGGGAAAGCAAAATATGATGAAAAAACTGAAAACAGTATGCAATCAAAACTCAAAAGTGAAGCTTTAAAAATCATTTTTTTTTTAATTTTCAATTTTAAAAAAAAAGTTATAGCGAAGAAATTTTTTTCTTTTTTCGTTTTCATTTGGTTTTCATTTTCAAAATACAATCAAAACCGAAATATTGGAAATTAACCGAATTCGAAGAATCTTTCTAAATTTAAAAATTACTAAATTTTCCAAGATAAATAGAAATAAATGAATAGCCATTCAGAATTTTTTCACTCTTCTTTCAGAATTTTCTTCGTTTGTGTTTTCATGCCTAGGAATACTATTTTTTTTCAGTCGCAATTTTATTTTTGGCATCAATTTATGTTCTAGGTAATTTTCGAAGTCGTCAATTATAAAATGAGCCGAACATAGGCGTGCATTTTTGTAGACAACGTTTTCATTTTTATAATTGCAAAACTTTAGCCACTGGCGTAAAATGGTTTCTTCTTTAGGAAATGTAAAAAAATGAATGCCCTCATCATTCGCCTTTGTTAATTTTTTTTTGCAAAAAGCGCACGTAATCATTTTTCATTATTTTTAACAAGTATTTTCAACGAAAAAAAATGTAACACTCAGTAACACTTGAAAATAATAGTGTGATTAGTGTGGTGATAATAATGAATTTTGAATAAATTTGAGTTAATCCAATAAAATCATATTTTGGCGGCTAATAATTTCTGAAATAGCCCACGAGTGACGTCAAATTCTCACTACCCCCCGCGCGACCCAAGCGTGTTGTACAACAATCAAGCTTACCTAGTATGCCAATATGTACTCGCCTTGGTAATGACGAAATCAAACCGCATTATCTTTTAAAATCCACAATCCACATTTACATCACCATCCTATGAAATTTTACGTACCTAGACCTACCTAATACCTACGTATGTCATTTGTTCCGATACCTATTTCATACTCGTTGCACCTGTCAATTTCTGAAGTTCTAACTAATCTACCTACTCAATTCGAGTAATATACGAACAAAGAGCAGGTGCCATATCGCAAATGAACCGAAAAATTCAAACTTGTTCGCATCGCATCATCTTCGATTGACCAATTATTATTCCTAGCGATGCCTTTTGAACGGTATTCGATGTTCATTTACAATAACTGGTTTCACAATGTGCATGTGCAGCAACTTGGCGAAATGCTCATATTTGAAGTCACTTATGGTAAAGACTACTTTTATTTTAAAATGAAACTACGGCAAACTCGAATACCAGAATGCAGAAAGTATTTATAATTACTTCACGTACAATTAAAGGTAAGTGAACTGCGATATTTCAAAGCTGACAAATCAAACCGCATAGGCATTCGATCAATCATCTTCAGTGTGTTAAAAACCGTGAAATACGATTGCATTGCAAGTTGACAAATTATTGTTACATCGCGATATCGAGATGTCGCTCACCATACCTAAGACTATAATTGACTACTTAATTAAACAGACACAACCCTACCAAATCAGCCATCGAAAGTAGGTACAAGTAGGTAAGATATTGCAAGAGATGGATCACAATTTACCTAACAATACGAATACTTTGGTGCGCGCCCTTAAAATTAAACAAAACAATGATAAGCGAACGAGTATTTGACATTAACTATATGCGAAAATAAGCTGGCTCAGCACGCCACATCTCTCTACCGCATGGTCAATGTTAAGGTTGTAGAAAATTTGGATCAATAGGTAAATTAACCAGGTACGCTTACTTATCGCTTATCGGTGACATTATATCCGTTTCTTTTTTAGATCACATAGGTATATAAGCCTACCACAAACGTAGGACTTGACTAATTTTATCTTTTTACACAGCTATATGTATGTAAATTGTCTTTTTATAACTGTTTATAGGTATACTTTTTTCTACAGAAAAATAATGATAACGGTCGAGAATGAAATACTCGTTATACATAGAACTAGACTTATAATGTTTTACATAGTGGGAAATATTTTTGGAAAACAATCCGTCTCATCAAGTAATTATAAGTTCAAGGGATAAAATTCTCAGACGAAGGTTAATGACTATCATTAATCACTCATATACGAAGCTAATATCATCACAAGAGTTCATGTGAGTAAAGCAGTAGCATGCGAAGAATTGTAACAAAAATAAAAACCAACACGAATTTCTATACTGGATAGGTACTTCGCTAAACTAACAAATAAGTAGAAAAATTATTTTAAATTCCGATCTCTTTCTATTGAGAATGGCCAAGATTATTATACATCACCTTGTCTTCAAATCTCTAGCAAATATGCGTTCATTGTAGGTATTGTGTTTCATTTCACTATTATGAAAGTTTTAATAAAAACACACGCGAATTATATTAGAAAATTCCTATCCTACGCTTTTATCTTTACTGCAGGTAAAAATTAAGTAGCCATTAAACCATGAAATAACTCCATGTAGATACATATTCAACGTTATAAACCAATAATACCGACCTACCTACTTACCTACCCGCGGTGGTTAGTAGTAAAAGTATTATAAATCGAGTGTAAAACTTCAATTTTTTTCATTCGTTCCTTTAATAGGTGTCGGAAATAATCATCGTAAATAGTCGTACATATAACGCAACAACTATCAAAAAATACTCGTAATAAAGAAAAGAAAGGCAAATTTTCCATAATTTAACCACCTACTCGTACCTATGCTATTTAAAAAAAAAAAAAAGAAGAAAAAAAGGAAAGATGAAAGGCGTAGCAGTAGTGCTGCTCAAATACCCGGTTCGAATTAAGGAACCAAGAATCGAATTCGGGTTTCAACAGTAATCGGATACCCAGTTCCGATCCTGTTCTAAAGAATTTGCTTTGGATGCGTGATTATTATGCCAAAATTCATGTTTTATTTACAATTTGGTTTCGACATACTTTGGCTTTATATGTGTAAATCGAAGCGTTCTTGACCAATTTTATACAAAAAATATTATGAATAAAAAATAATTAATGTTAAGACATGACAATTTTTGATTTTTAACCCTACATAAGGTCAAAAAGGGTCCAAACGTTGAAACCTGCAAAAGACACATCAAGGCATAAACTAAACCTACGATGAAGTCTTTGGATCCCCAGGCCAGTTTGGGTTGCCTATTGCTCCGATCAACTAGAAAAATGCCACCAAAACAAATCAACTTCTCGAGTACAAAAAAGGGATGGGATGACCTAGGAACCTGAAATTCGGATATGTTAAGAATAATGAAGGTCTCCATCGCCGATGAATTTTTTTTTTTAAAAAGTCACAGAGACCACCCAGAATTTGAGACCCAAAGGCGAAAATATTGACTCTACATACCAAATTTAGAATCCTTATTTTATTTGGGTTGGGTGTAAGCTGATTAACATACCTACTGAGGAATATGAAAAAATAAAACATGAAAATTCTCGACTTTTTTACCATAAACAATCAAAAGGGTCCGAAGACTGAAACCCTTTGGGATCTCGGACCCTAAAATCCATTTTTTGAAGCTTAAAAAAGAATGGGGATGACCAATGAACTTTAAATTTGGCCTCCTTCAGAGAGCCCCGCAAAAAAGAGCCTTACGGCAAATTTCAAGTTGAAGTTCCAAAAATTTTAAGAAATTTTAAGGGACATTTCCTTTCCTAAAGGGACCCCACAAAGCAAGGTTGACTTCATTCGATCCATTAAACTCGGCGCTAAAAGTCCAAAAGTGGCGGGAATATTCAATTAGGATAAGTAAATAATATAGATACGTATCAGGGTCGAACGCAATAGGCAGAATTTTTATTTAAAACATTCGCCTAAAAAGTCATACGCAAGATCCACACATTCTTATGACCTAAATACTCAGTAAACTGAAAATTTACTTCGAAATAATCTTTATGTATCCGTTAAATTGTAATCGACTCTACATCACTACATGCCCGTACTCGGTGCAAAAAAACGTTCATTGATGATTAAACAGAATACCATGGCATGCGCGAATCCATCAACACTTAAATTAATACTAGACAACTGGCGTGCCATCGTTTGGTAATATGGTAAATATCAAAACATAATGCAATTTGACAAAAAAAAAAAGAAAAAAAAAAGTAAAAAACCAATAGCTAATGCACGTATTACCATAGGTACAACTACAACAAATAACATTATGTCACATGTTGCGGATGTAGGACAAAATCGAAAAATAAATCTCTCTGAGATTGTACAGATGAAATCTTCATCGTGGTTTTAGCGTTCGATTTCGTTAAATGAAATTATCTGGATTATGGAACCATCACTATTATCTTCGATGTACACTGAATATAAAGTAAGAATAACGCAAAGATAAGTATATAAAGTCACATAGTAGGTAGATCTGTTTTCAGAACGCGAAAGAATGTTTTCTTGGTAGATTTCTATTTCCCATAATTGAATAACAGGAATTTGCGCACACTTTACTTTCCAGTTGACTTTTTTTTCCCCAGTTACTGCTAAATCGTTAGACTCGTCCAATTTAAGTAATTTTCTGATTTTAAAAAATACCGGTATAAATTTACTCACACTCTGACTCACAACACTAGGTATACATTAAAAATGAATAAACAACGTGGAGGAGCTTTTTGGGATTACTTCAAAAGAAGAACTGTTACTTTGTATGCTCAGTATCAATAAGTATCCCAAATATGACCACAATAATCTTTTTTTTCGAACAATATTCTATGCAATTTCATAATAAGATACTTTGAGTTACAGTTCCGATCGTTAAAATAACAATTTCACACCGCATGTATTTTCATAGATCAATGATATCACAGAAGTTATTTTACCAATACGTATGTTGTATATTTTCAGGTAGGTTAGGTAGTAGGTATTAGGTACCGATATTTTGTTCACTCATTCTCAATATTTTTTCATCGATAATCAATGCAACCATGAACAATGCTCAAACTAAGAAAAAAAAGAAAAAAGAAAAAACTGAATAAAGAATGCGAAAATATTTGAATGTATCTAATTGTAATAGACAACATCATTTCGGTGTTCGGCTTCAAAACGAAGGCCCAGAGCAAAGTAGCCCTAATACTTTATCTACGCAGGTCCAGGTACATAACTGCTGTGAGCATTAGAATGAGTACGGCTCGTATTATTCTTGATTTTATTTCTTTTAACTCAAACATATGCGTACTTTTTCAACACTTCAGTGAAGCTGATAAACGTGGTAATGTGACAAATTGGTACCTAATACCTAGTAAGAAATAAGATCACTGACATTGTTACGAATAAATTGAAGTTCATGCATTGAATTTCATTTGTCAGATGAATGCATAATATGGCTATGTTACATCGATCGTAGGTATGTCTATTGTCTATGTACCTGTAGTACCGCATTCGCATATTTAATTAACTATAATTTTCTGTACAATTTTTCGGTATAATGTACTTTTAACGATTAAAATCGCGATATTCATATCGCTATAGTATGTACTATGTAGTAGGTAGGTAGGTAGGTAGAGGTATGGATCTTATGAGGATGTTATGAGCAATTGCTCATGCGCGCAAGATGAGCATATGCTCACTTGCGCGAGCACGCAGTTTCTATATTTGCGCGCGCGCGCGCATTTTCTAAAAAAACTCGTAAAACGTTTCTATTTCCCAAAGCCAAAAAGTATTTAATAAAAATAACGCAAGATAGGTAAACTGATTAAAAACCCCAACATTTCCATCCCAAAAAAGATTAACACATGCAAAAGAAAAGAAGAAAGAATACAAAAACGAATGTCAAAACTTGAAAAATGAAACAAAACATGCCATACACACTGATATTGATAATTTATTGATATACCTAACATATTTTACGTTTCGATTTTATTACATTATAAATCGAAATTGAATGATATTTTCTTGAAATTTGGAACCAGGCATCCTTTTATGATTTTGAGTTAAAATAACCCACCCTGCTAAAATGCAAAAGCATATGCGCGCACGGAAAACAAAATGCGCGCGCATTCAACATCCATAGGTAGAGGTCCGTTACGTACATCTACATAGTACAAGTACATACATGCAGTGTGAACCGATGAAGCAAGTAATGATACAAGTACCTACCTACCTACCTACAAACACAACTGAAATCTGTACTATTTACGCATGTGCATATACTTAGCTACTTACTAAGTACTTACTCAACTACATACTTGAAACTTCGACATATCGACTGCTTAGATGCAGGACCTCGTAACCCACAAAATTGAGATTTTACAGGAGAAGCAAAAAACGTTACACGAGAGCAAAGTCTAAAGGAATAAAACGTTACTAAAAATTATTTATGTAACTAGTGAAATAAAGTGCACTTTATTTACCACTTTTCTGATCTA
>FIZV01050803.1:0-11955 GCA_900050545.1 Trionymus perrisii | reverse complement strand
GAAAACAAACAATTTTTAGAAAATTATCATTTTAAAAAAATTTAATTTTGAGAAATGATTGTTTTTCGAAAAATTGTAAATTTTTAGGAAACAATCGATTTTTAGAAAATTATTGTTTTAAAAAAAAATTGTAATACCTATTGAGAAAATATTAATTTTTGAAAATTGTAAATGTTTAGAAAACAATCAATTTCTAGAAAGATATCATTAATTATTTTGAGAAATGATTAACTTTTGAAAAATTGAAAGTTTTTAGAAAACAATCAATTTTTTAAAAAAACAAACAATTTTTAGAAAATTATCATTAAAAAAAAATATTTTTCATTTTAAAAAAATTATTAATTTTCGAAAAATAATCGAATTTTGATAAGTTTTTAATTTTTGAAAAATTAACAGTTCTCGAGAAATTTTTATTCCTTGAGAAATCATCATTGAAAAAAAAAACCATTGTTTTGTAAAATACATATTTTTACGTTTAAAATCAATTTCTTGAAAACTTTTGGTTTTTGAAAACCTCAGAAACACTACTGTCGAAATAGATTCTCGTATTTAATAATACCTATTTCTTTTTTTTTTGTTTTGCTTTAAAAAATTTGCATCAACCACGTTGATAATTTGACTAATACAGTTTTTAATTCTCTGTTCCAGGTGGTGGTATGCTGGGTAAACTGAAATGGGAGCAACCATGGGGAAAAATTCGTCGCTATTAGACGCACTGCCCACTGGCCAAGGCACTCTGCACATAGTCATGCTTGGACTGGACAGCGCCGGCAAAACGACCGCTCTTTATAGACTGAAATTCGACCAATACTTGAATACCGTCCCGACGATAGGTTTCAATTGCGAAAAAATCAAGGGTACCATTGGTCGCTCGAAAGGTATAAATTTCCTCATGTGGGATGTCGGCGGCCAAGAGAAACTACGACCGCTTTGGAAGAGTTATACGAGGTGTACCGATGGCATCGTATTTGTTGTCGATAGTGTAGATATGGAGCGTATGGAGGAAGCTAAAATGGAGCTTCTGAAAACGGCCAAGTCGCCGGATAACTCCGGTGTTCCTATTCTAGTCTTAGCTAATAAACAAGATTTACCTGGCGCCAAAGATTCAAAGGAGTTAGAAAAATTACTAGGTTTACACGAAATCACCAGCAACGGTGGCAGTGGTAGCCATTTATGGCATATACAGGCAGCTTGCGCTATTACCGGAGAAGGCCTGCAAGAAGGTTTAGATACATTATATGGCATGATATTGAAAAGAAAAAAATTAAGTAAACAAAACAAAAAGAAAATTAAATAAATCAAACGTTACTAAAAAAAAAAAACGATGTCAACTAAATGTAGAATTTTTTGTGAAATGTGTTTTGTTTTTTTCAATTACGTATTTATTTCTTATACTTTTTTATGTATTCATTTTTTTTTTTTTTTTCATTTTACCTCAATTGTTTTTTTTTTTCTAAATACGTCATTCGATTTGAATTAAACGCGTTTTGCAATATTTATGTGATAATAATGTATATCTTGTTTTTTTTTTTTTTTTAATATGAATCTAGAAATCAAGAGTCAGCGGTTTTAGCTAAGATCTAGTTTTCATTTTCCGATTTTCATTTATTTTTTTCATCATTATCCTATAAAGTAATCATCTTGTTTCAAAACCTTGCCATGACAATCACTCACTGGTAGTTTTTCACAACTGTTTGGTTTGTATAATTTATTTCCAAATACCACATGTGTTATATGTTTTACCAGGCAAGTCGTTTTCTTCTGTTTATGTACTCGTATCACTTTCGATTTTTTCTTTTTGTTTGTATATGTTTGCTCAGTAGTAATAACACGATCAATAGGTTTTTTGTTTAGTTTGAATAAAGAACATAAATCGAATGTAGTAAAATGTTTCTATCTTGTATTATAATTTTTTTCGAGTCATTTTTATCAAATTATGTGTTTTTTCTTTTCTAATTTTTTTGTTAATGTTGAACACGCGGCGCAGTACCTAATACTTACTATATATTTTTAATGTGCAATTTTATTATTAAATTGTATTAATTCGATATGTATCGACTTAATGATAATTAATACTCTCGATTTTTATGTTTGTGTTACTGATATTTGTTCAATATAGGAAAAAAATATCGAATCTCATTTTATTCCCTCGTTAATTGTCATACAATGATTGCGCGCTATAATACATGCAGAAGGTTAGATCAGGATAAATACAAACAAGACCTTGAATTATTCACGACTACGATAGTAATGGTAATTTAGTTATGGTGATTGAAGAAAAAAAAACACTCGGTGGTTTTTTTTTTACATTATTGGCTAAACAAAATCATCATTATTCTGAGCGAATATATTTTTAAAAAGATATTGAAATAATAATGAAATCGTTTTAATATTACGATCGAGTTATATGTACTAATACATGACAACAAGAGTGTATGTATTTTCGTATTCGTGAGTTATTGTATTAGTACTTTTTGTACTCTCAGCTGGCGAATTCACTTTATTTATTAACGACAGTTTCCGCGTATCCACGGCAATTAAAGCTCATATAAAAATGTCCCCTGCCATTATTATTTATAATCGGTGAACGTATATGATGAGATTGTTAATACATACAAGTCCAGCCAATTGGATAGTCGAAATATTTTTATGAAATCGTGATCTGAGCGCGAAACTGCAAAAGCAAGCAGGTAGCAGTTGAACGATTCGGTTCAAACGGGTTTTTTCGACTTGTGGCGGAATGTCCGATGCTGGATTTTCCTATTACAATTGAAAATGAACATGTTTGAGAAAATGTTGCACGCGATTTGATTCATTTCGAAGCGATGAGAAGAGAAAATATTGAATTTTTAATCAAGCAATAAGTAAGCTAGTTGACAACGTAGGCGCAAAGTAGGCAAAACTTCTCCCATGTACCTTATGCAGTACTTAAGTTAAGGGTTAAAATTCACTTCAATTTTGGGAAGATGGCTCGTGAAATTACATTTTCCAAGTATGTACTAGCGAAGGAAATTTCAATTTTTAATTTACCTGTTTAGACATGGAAAGTTACTTTAGAAAACAAAAATTTCATTCTTCTCAAAAAAATTGAAAATGAATTTACTCAAAAAAATAAAAAAATAGAATTTTAAATTATTTTTTCACTTTAAAAAATGTAGAAATTTTTCTACTTCAAAAAAGTAAGACATTTTTTACTCCAGAAAAATTGCGAAAAAAACTCCACAAAAAATTGAAAGAATTTTTTGTTCTAGAAAATATAATTATAAAGATATTTTTTTGCTGCAAAAAAATTGCAAAAAAATTGAAAATGAGATTTTTTATTTCAAAAAAAAGGAGAAATTTGTCTTATGCATTTTATAAATAAATTTAAAAATAATTTTTACTGGAGAAAAATGTTTAAAAAATTCCTTCGAAAAATTTAGAAATCTTTTTCTCTAGGTAATTAGTTTTTTTTAAGGAATTTATAAAAAAAAAAATTTAAAATGTTAAAAAATTTTTTACGTTCTCTGAAAAAATTGCAAAAATTTTTTTTCTAAAAAAGTTGAAAAATTTTCTTCCTCAAAAAAATTGAGTAGTTTTAGCATATTAATGCTTTTACGATGACCCAGTTGGCGAAAAACGGGATGAAATTCAAACACGAGATTCTGGACGAAGGGCGTTCTGTATTTTGTCGGACATTTTAAGACTTTCAATTTTTTTTTCAATTTTTTTTCAACTTATTTTTCGAATTAAACTTAAGAACAAAGTATTAAGACCTTTTTAAACATTTTTTTCTTCAATTAATTTGAGTAATGGTGTTTTAATATACCTTAAACAAAATCCGTTCAGATAGGTACCTTACCTACGTACTTTGTTTTGTATTTTTTCTGCAAAAATTTGTTGAGGAATTATACTCCTAAAAAAGTTGAAGAAATTTTATTCTCTAACCAATCGAAAGATTTTTAACTGCATTAAATTACAATAAAATATCTGCCCCAAATATAATTAAAAGATTTATTTTTCCAAAAAAAATTGGATTTATTTTTTATCTCAAAAAAATTAAGAATTTTTTCACCTAAAATTGATCGATGAATACCTACTTTTATTCTAAAAAATTAAAGTTATTTTTCCATAAGATTTACAACAAAATTTCAATACAATTTTTAAAAAATTTCATTCCGGAAATAAGATTATTTTTTCTTTCAGAAAATTAAATAATTTTTTCTTTTTTTTTTACTCCGAAAAATGAGAACTTTTTTCACACTAACTCCAAACAAAAGAATGATTTTTTTTTAATTTTTCAAAAAAAAAAAAAATTAAATATTTCAATTTTTTAATTTGAGAAATAATTTTTTCTTCAAAATAATTTAGAATTTTTTTTTTTTTTACTTCAAACGTAATCAAAAATTAAGATGTTTCATTCCGAAAAAGTTCGGATTTTTTTTTCTCCAAAAAAAATTAAGAGGTTTCTTCTCTGGGAAAAAAATGAA
This sequence comes from Trionymus perrisii, assembly GCA_900050545.1. Classification (NCBI taxonomy): domain Eukaryota; kingdom Metazoa; phylum Arthropoda; class Insecta; order Hemiptera; family Pseudococcidae; genus Trionymus; species Trionymus perrisii. Next base: position 7,486 of record FIZV01050803.1, on the reverse strand, counting down.
AGGTAATATAAATATTGAGTAAGTGTTTTTTCATGCTAAGAAAATTTATTTTTCTTTTTTTTTTCTAATACTAATCGAGGAGATATTTGTAATCCAAAAAAATGAGATTTTTTTAATTAAAAGAATTGAAAAAACAATTTACTCGTATTTTAAAAAATTCAAAATTTCCCTCCTTGAGAAAGATATTTTTACTACAAAAAATTAACAGGAGTTTTATTTTCTCTGAAAAAAATTTAAAAATTAAGGGATTGTTTTTCTTCCGAAAAATTGAAAACAAACAATAAACATCCCCCACCCCAAAAAAAAGTAATCCAAGTTAGAATTGAGTAATATTTTCATCCAAAGAAAATTCAGATTCGTTCCTAAAAAATTAATCGAGAAAATATTTCTATTAAAAAAAAAAAAAACGATTTTTTCCATTTTTTTAGAAATTGATAATTATGCTTTACTTATTCAAAAATAAAAATCAGAATTTGTTTCATTTTACTAAAATAACTGTGGTGCTTCTTTCTTCAAAGGAATTGAGGAATTTTTTCTTCAAAAATTAGTTGAGAAACATTTCTATATCAAAAAACAAAAAATAAGCGATTTTTTCTTCTAAGAAGACAGTTTGAAACGCCCTTCCTCCAAAATAATGAAAGATTTTTTTCAAATAAATTATTATCAATGTGATTAATTAATTAATTAATTTTAAAAAAAATCAAAAATAAGGTCGATCACGCTCGCTAATCGGAAACGAAGTGTAACATTTCAGAAAAATACGAATATCTTTTTTTCTCCTTCAAGAATTATAATTTAAGAATTCCTTTGAAAGTTTAGGAGTAATTAGGAGTTTTACTAAAGTACTTTTTTCATTCTTCTTTTTTAATAAGACCGGTTTAGTTCGAGAAAAATTAAAATCAAGTTTAAAATTCCAGTTAAGTAATTATTAAAACAAAGTGAGACTAAGGAGTAATTTTTTTTGAGAAAAAAAAATTTCGCAATTTAGAAAAAAAAAGACGAATATTATTGCTATTTGGAATAATGTGAAAAATGAAAATCTAATAGCCGGGCTCGACGCCATGCTCGACGCTCGAGTAATGGGGAAAATCTGTTTCTGTACCACGTAAACCGCTAAGCCCCTAATATAATATCACAAAAAAAAAAATCGAAATTCTTGTCAATGTAATTATTATTTTCAGTTCTGAACTTCTAAATCACATATAATTAAAATTTTATTTTATTTTATTTTTTAAATAAAAAAAAAATAAAAAATAAATCCAGTTATCCCTTCGAAATCATCTCATTGGTTCCTTACGGGTGACGTCATGTAGTCGTTGGCAAAACTGCAGTGCAATCTCATATAATTGCAAATTTTATATTTGGTGGTAACATTGTTCTTGTTTCATTTTTTCATGAAAACCTGTTCTGCGCAACTCGCACCCCTCACACTTCGCAATATGTTACAGTTTACAATTTGTGTTGTAAGATTAATTCCACCATATTTTAATGTATTACTAAAATATTCATTCATTAATTAGTATTGCATTTTATTACTAATTTGATTTTAAGTAAGTACCGGGTGTTTTAAAATAAATAAATTAGTATGTGGGTCAGCGCTAGTAGTGTTTTGAGACAAAATTTTGCCTTTAATGCCACCTATGTTGAGCGTTGTAAGTAACATTTAAATTTCTAACCGATAGACGGCGTATAATATAAATTAAATTCTGATTATCTGAAAATTTTGCTTCTTGTTTATGTTTTAATTGGAAATGAAAATCTTAATCTGACCGTAGTTAAATATAGTAGTAGGCCCTTTGCAAAATGTTCTTCTATTCCTTCACTGTATGATCAAACACGTCATTGTTGAAGATTGAAATTTGAAATTCACAAAACCAAGATGGAGGGTTTCTTCTATCATATTGTCATGATCATGAGCAATCGTTTCGTTTAGAATTTGCCTCCGCCGTAGTTTCAAAATATTTTAAAGATGAACAGTTTTTTTTTGGAAGAAATAGCAACTAATGTGGTAACTTGTGTTAGTAACATACGAACTGAAACACTCTTCAATATAAATTTCCAATTGTTGTGTTCTCATGTTCTACACCGTTGCTACTCTTGACACATCGAAAATTGAGTGATTCATGTTGAATGTTACTTTCTTGCAGGCTAATCTACTATCCTTCCGAACATGACTGAAAACGATATTAAATCTGGTGGGTATATGCCCGTTTTTTTATGACTTAACTATGAAAGAATTTCCTCTCATCAAGTTCTTTTGTCTCTTGTCTTTCATATAATATGTAGAAGCCACCAGCGCAGATGACGGTACCCACATTAAAATCGAAGTTTTGGTACCTAGTAGTGATGGCACACACGAGAACATTACAGACATACAGAACTACTTGCAAACATTCAATAAGGAAATTCAAACCATTCAAGCAGAGTCCACCCAGGCTGGTTCGTTACTCCTCATCTTTTATAATTATGTTTCATCACTGAATACTCATTTAAGCCTCTTTACAGATCCCGAGTCTCAATCTAACGTTACCGGAGAAGCAAACACGTTCTATGTCACAGAAAATGGCGAATATTTTTACCAAACCGATGGTATCGATGGACAAGTGATGACAGTCGTGAGCGGTACACAGAAAAAAATCATTATTTTCATGTTTCAAATACGAGCATCGTATTTAATACATTATAATCCATACCTTTAGGTGATAAAGATTCCGAAAACGAGACCACAAACGTCATTATTAAGAATCAGGAAAAATCTAGTCAAAAAGAAGTTTTGCAGATTGGCGGGAACTTAACCGCTAATAATCAAAATAAAGTACATACAGCGAATTCCTATAAAAATTTGCATCCGTATTTATTTAAGTATATATTTGTAACGGGTCTGTGTGTATTTCCAGCAGGAAAGTAAAGTAAACGAAGTTGGTCATATAATTTCGGGAGAAGATACCTTTCAAACAGTTACCATTGTACCGACCGAAACCAATCCTGGAGAAGTAAGCTATGTATTAATTGTACAACAACCTAACGAAGGAGAAAAAGAAAAAGAAGGAGGTGAAGAAGATCAAGATATAACGATTTATGATTTTGACGACGCTGAGGATCCCATCTCTGCCAATGGCGCAGAAGTAATTTTACTCATTTGAAGTGCAACGTTCATTTTGTTTTATAGTGTTTTATAATGAATGGATTTACTTTTAGGATTCCGCCGACGAAGATGATAAGTCAAAAATTATGAAAATTGTGACCAGAAAATCGCAAAGCGTTTCACAAGCTCATATGTGTAACTATTGCGATTATACTAGTCCTAAGAGGTACTTATTTTATTGCTTTGTTTGGGAAATTTGTGTTTTGAATATTGTTTTGATCTTGATTTGTTATTTCAAGATATTTATTGTCGAGACATATGAAATCTCATTCTGAAGAACGACCACATAAGTGTAGCGTATGCGATCGTGGATTCAAAACAATGGCATCGTTGCAGAATCATATAAATACGCATACAGGGACCAAACCTCATCTCTGCAAATATTGTTCCAGTGCTTTTACTACCTCCGGTAACTATAATTTCCAAAATTTGCTTCGTCTATTAGTCGTTATACAGTACTAAAGAAAATTTATTTGAATTTTTTAGGCGAACTTGTGCGTCATGTACGTTACAAACACACTCATGAAAAACCTCACAAGTGTTCGATTTGTGACTATGCCAGTGTTGAATTGAGTAAAATGAGAAATCATATGAGATGTCATACTGGAGAACGTCCTTATCAGGTAACAACGATCACACTTTACGTAAAGACCACGGTAGCAATAATTCTAATTATATCTATAAATTTATATATATGTTCGTTATTTACAGTGTCAACATTGTACCTACGCTAGTCCAGATTCATTTAAATTAAAACGCCATTTACGTATTCACACCGGTGAAAGACCGTACGAATGTGATATTTGCCATTCAAGATTTACTCAGTCAAACAGTCTGAAAGCCCATAAATTAATACATAGTGGTAAATAATGTATTTTGAGAAAATCTAAAAAATTGTTCTTATTCGAGTACAACGTCGAATTTGTTCGTAGACGATAGTGATAAACCTGTATTCAAGTGTGATCTATGTCCTGCTACTTGCGGTCGCAAAACCGATTTGCGTATTCATGTTCAAAAACTGCACACTTCTGATCGAATATTTACTTGCCGCAGATGTGGCAAAACTTTCCCCGATAGATACTCTTACAAAGTAAGAAAAATTAGGTCTTGCTTGGTAAGTTAAAAAAAAAAAATGATCAATTTGCAAAAACTATATTTTTAGGTTCACAATAAATCCCACGAAGGGGAGAAGTGCTGGAAATGTGAATTTTGTCCATATGCTTCGGTGTCACATCGACATCTAGAATCGCACATGTTAATTCATACAGATCAAAAGCCATTCCGTTGTTCTTTATGCGACCAGGTTGGTAAATAATTTGCTCGGTTATTTTTCAAATACGTCACAATTGTGGATTCTAATTATCATTCAAATTTTGCAGTGTTTCCGCCAAAAACAACTCTTGAAACGCCACCAAAACTTATACCACGACCCCACCTACGTACCTCCACCGCCCAAAGAGAAAACCCACGAGTGTCCTGAATGCAAACGCTCTTTCCGTCATAAGGGTAACTTAATTCGTCACATGTGCATGCACGATCCAGATTCCGAAGCAATTCAAACCGCGAACGCGCTCAAAATGGGACGTCAGAAGAAGATACAAGTCGTGAACGGCGAAGAACTGAAAATTGTTACGAGCGATGAAGATATCGTTATGAAAGATGAAATAATCGAGAGCGATACTAAATTGCTGAAGAATGAATTGGGAAGTCAGCTCATCGAAGGAGCAGATGGACAACACTATGTTGTTTTGGAAGTTATCCAGTTGCAAGGAGGCGATGGTGAGCAAGCGGTAGCTGTGGTATCTGAAGGAGATTTCCAAGGTGGTACTTTGAACATTGGAGGTAGCAATGCTGGTCAATTCATTACTCCAGATTATGGTGAATAATTTGTCTTTATAAAACATCGTATAAATTTTAAATGTACGCCAGTTAATGATTTTTCATGTTTTCTTTCTCGTAGAAGAAACCAGTGAGAGTAAAAATGAATTAAAAATTCGCAAAAGTTCCGACTCTACTAGCGACGTTCAGAACTGTTTCGGATTTGATGAAGAAGAGGAAGAAATGGAAAATTAAACGTGATTAAGATAATCACGGTTCATTCTGCTGCACATCGTGTTGATTTAGTACAAACGTAACTCATACGCTTTTAAGGTTAATTTTTGTTCGTAGTCTACGACATTTTGTGTTATATTATGTATTATTTAATTATGTTTGATGAAAATTAAACGGATCATGAAATAGATTTTCATTTTAGTGCATCGCATTACGCAGTATTGCCATATTGTGTGCATTTTAAAGTATTTTTCATCTTTTTCCTAATTTTTGAATTTTAATTTTCGAATTCAACGATTTGAATTTATTATTTTAAATGCGTATTTTATTATATGTATGAAGCCAATTTTACCTTGTTACAAGTGTAATATAAACTGTATTTTGTATAATTAAATTATTTTAATCTGTATAGTATACTCTGTATTTAAAAAAAAAAAAAATTTTTTTATCCTAAAAAATTGAAAAACTCGACCTTTCTCTCAAAATATTAAATTTTTTCTCCGAAAAAAGTTAAACGTTTTTCCTTTCGTAAAATCTAAAGAAATTTTCTCTTTTGATACCCTTAAAAAATGGAGGTACTTACTTTGAAAAAATCAAAAAAAAAAATTTGCTACAAATTTGAGATTTTTTTTTCTAAAAAATCCCCTCCAGTCATGAACAACGTTCAGAGCCTACTCGTCTACTTGAAGCCTTATTAATAAGGAATAATCTGCGAAATATTTATTTAAAATTTTTTTGCCTCACTTTTTTGTCAACTGTATGGCTTTTTGTACTGTAGCATGATCGAAAGAATTGAGTGTACTTAGCAACAAATGACAGTAATTTTCTATATGTTTGATCATCTCCAAATGAGACTTATCTAAAGCTGGCATCTTGACACATTTTTCATATAATCTTTCGATAAAATCGTACAACGATGGGTTTTGCTGTAACGAGAAAATTTTCGTTTTTAAATTTTCCAATTGTTTTTTTTTCATCGTCAGTTCAACTTCGACTTTTTGCGATTTTTCTCTCGAATCACGACTGGCTTTCTCAATTTCATTGAAATTCTGTTTAAAATCATTTTCTAAAAATTCGTCGGTGTTTTGGAAAATATTGGTCAATTTCTCGTAATGTAATTTATAGCGTAAAATTTTCAGATTTTGTTGCTTCAATTCTGATAAAAATTGTTGTATTTTTTTGGCAGTAACATGCTGGAAACAATTTTCATCGAATTGTTCATTAATTTCGCCCTTATTTTCAAACCTAATCAATAACTCGTCGATTTGAAATGTCTTGGATTTAGTTAAATTTTCAAATTCACCTCGGTACGACTTATCATTACTTAACAAATGAGACAGATGCAGTAGAAAATTACGACTGGTCATGTATTTCTTCCAAATTTCTTCTAGTTCGTATATTCTTAAAGACTTTTCCGATGTTTGTTGACGAAGGTTTCGTAATTCTTGTCGCAACTGAGCCGATTCGTTTTCAACTTTTTCCAGTCCTGTCAAAGAATCGCTCACCGTTTCGTATTGTTTATTTAGGAAATTTTCGAAAGATTTTTTGAATTTTTCGTGTTCCTCGTTCGAGTTTTGGTATTTTTTTGAACTTTCGAGTATTTTGAAATCGATCGATGATATTTCATCGTAGATTTGAGCTATTTTCAGTTTTAAGTTCAAAGTTTCGTTGATCACGTTGGTGTACTTTAAAGTCTGCGTTCGAATATCGCGTTTTTTCGTCGATTCATTTTTTATAATAGGTAACTCGTTCGAGACTTGGCCTTCAACACTTGTTGCGTGACTTTGTTGATTGAAGGAAAATTTAAGATCTTGGAGCGGTTTAAAAGTGATTTTGGTTGGTTCGTTGTGTGACGAAGGAATCTCTTCTGCGAGTTTATCCATTCTGAAACATAAATGATTTTATTTAAATCTTCGTGTATGTAGGTATTTAATACCTACACCTCTGCATAATTATGTACTTTTTTGTATAGGATTTTGGACAATATTTTTACCAAGTAAAAGATAATTCAAAAACATTTGTCTTCAAAAATTTCACCAATGTTTTTCACTCGAAAATGAATTTTTTTTCTTCAAATCATTTTTGTGAAAAATCCCTCCCCCGCCAAAAAAATGGATTAGGGATCTGTTTAAAAAAAATGAGAAATTTTTTCTACAAAAATTTGAAAAACATTTTGACTTTGGAAAAATTGAGAAAGTTTTTTCTACATGATTCTAAGTGATCTAACCCCAACCTTTTGTACTCGCCGGCTTGGAATCGAACGAAACTTGAATATTCGGAAAGAGCATG
>FIZV01050741.1:0-13002 GCA_900050545.1 Trionymus perrisii | reverse complement strand
AAGAAATAAATAAATTTTTTTACTTTGAAAAAAAAAAAAAAAAAAAAATCACAAAAGTCAAAATTAATTTTTTTTCAAGTCGGAGGGAAACGGTTTTCTTCGTCGTAATGAAGCATCTACGCATATTTAAGATTTTTTTTCGAATAATCGTAAAATAATTCCATCTCACTTGTAAGACGACCCAGTGTCCCAACTTGGACGATATTTCCAACGCTTCTTCGGCAATCACTTCTTGGCCTTGACCCAAAGACACATTGTGAAAATTCGACAAATTGCTGGAAAAATTCAATTTAAAGCCTAATTCTTCAACTTCCTTCAACGGATTGACGCCGGGAGATAGAATGAAAAATATAGGCGTAATGTTGTTCGACTCTTCAAAAGATTTCGCAAATTCGACACTTTTCCATTCGGTGTACTTGGAGCCTAATTTCTCTTCTATGAATGCTCTACAATAATGGAATAAATTTCGAGTCGATAGGTGTTGAGCAGTGTAGTCGTTGTGTCGTTAATTAAATACAGATAATTGCGAGTGAACCAAGTTGAAAATTTAAAGTTGAAAACTTACGCCATAGCATAAGTCATTCTGTCTGGTCGCAATGCCCTAATCATCATTAATCTTTGCAACGAAGTTTTACTTTTCCATTCTTGCGGAAATTTCTCTTTTTCCGGACATTCGCTTTCCACAAATTTTTTCCAACGTTTAGCGGAACTTTCAATATCTCTGTCTAAGTTTCTGTACATTGTAAGTATGCGAGTTGTATTAGTTTAAAAATAATGTGAAATTGAACAAAATTGAAATACATAGTAGGTACAAAGAAAAGGTCAGATATGTACCTAAAATCGTCTCTCGAAGACAGACTTCGAATACCTCCCCAACTCGAATCGGATAGAAAATCTACAGGACTGGTGACGTGCGGCATTACTGGAAATCTCAAAAAGAAATCTAATTCTTGGGAATTTATTTCTTCCTTCATCAACAATATCTGCATCGTGGCAGAAGAAAAAAAGGCTATAAAATTGAAGTAAAGATAGGTAATTGTAATTACGCGATTAAAACATGCTAGGTGGTCTTACTTGAAAAGCCATTTGGGAAACAAAAATTAATTTATCACGTTCGAAAAGACCACGCGTAGTATAAATAAACACCGAGTACGTAATACAATCGATCAAATTATTAACTCGGTCGTCTACCGATTCTGATGGGTTAGCTCGTTCGATGGCTTTATGAAATACCACGCTGAACGCCTGTAACATTTTTCGAATATGTTTGGCATTAATCGTCCTCCTTCGGCGCCTAGTTTACCTACGTACGTATGTCGTATTGTAGGCCTGAAATTTATTCACCTTCAAGGAGAATTGATAAATCGGATTTATAGCGTTTAGTTGATTCAATATAAAATATAATAAACTGGCTCGAGTAGCCGCTGGTCTATACCATTCGCGAGCCTTGTCGATTTTTATTGTCGTACTTTTAGCTTCGGATACTTTATTTTCGATTTCTGCGGCCGTTTTTTTCGTAGTTTCCAAATTTTCCACTAATGCAGTATCTCCCAGAATGTTATCTGTATCAAATTGTACAATAGAAAATTGTACCTAATCGAGATTTCTTCTAAACTACTGATATTTAATTTAGACAACTAGGACGTATACACGTACCACCTGCTGACGACAGTCTGGACAATAAATCGTCTTCCAGCGTTTTCAACATGATTTTGAAATCATTTTGTTGTTTAGTCAATTCGGCCTGTAATATTTTAACGCGAAGAAGACTCGTAGGTATAACATTCAACTACAATTTCAGAATGAATTGAGTTATCCTGAGCATACCTTGGATTCTTCCAAATCAGGCCTTTCTGCTTTTACAACTTCAGCCAACAATTGATCTTCTAAACCATCTCTGGTGACGGTAAAATTGATCAAAGTGCTTTGAGCTTGGATTTCAGGCTTATAATGAGGATTCGCCATTTTCGTATGAAGAATAAGTCTGAAACTTGAATTGTACTCGACTTCCTTGTCACCGATTTTGATGGCTCTACGTAAATACAAACTTACAATATAGGTAGGTAGGTAGTTAGGTACTAATATAAAATACCCATTTCAAGTAGGAATTTATCATCAAACGTAACCAAATTTAGTCGGTATCAAATCGAATGATTTGCTCGTACCTTCCTTTTTTTATTAAATTTCTCGTTAATAGAGGGTCCAAAACAGGATCCAGTACTTCTCCGATATTTTCCAATAGTACGACCGAACCGTTTGTGATGCCTTGTTCTAAATGATCCAACATGCCTTTTTGTCCTAATCGTATCACGACCAACGATTCGCCATATTTTTGCTTGATCCATTTAATTCCTTGTAACTGTAACGAAAGATGAACAAAAATACGTAAAATGACAGCGGTGAAGGTTTAGTTTATAAGCTGATATCGGCTCGTTTACTTGGGGATCTATCATTAGGGGCCAACGTTCAGAATTAGATAAAATGGTGGCGTTCTCAGTAGACATTCTGTCGCTAGGAAGTCCTTCGTTGTTCCAAACGGCTATTTGGGCGTCGTCCGTTAAAAGAGTTAAAGGATCTAGTCCATCCGTCGTCGGAATTGGAGGCTGCGCACCATTTATTAAAAGGTAATTAATTAGGTTCTGTACTTTTGACCTTTACTTGGTCTATTTCAGTGACGAATCCGAGAGGAAAAATAGAGCAAAGTCAAAAAATTGATACAATACATTGCCACATTTTCAAAAGAGGGGAGAAAGTTGTTTTATGGAACAAATTGAAATTCAATTTTTTGAAGAAGGTGTAGAACTGTAGATGTAGACTATATTTTCAAAAATCCGAGCGTGGTAAAACTTTTTTCACATTTTCAAAAAATTTATCATCAATTAAATTTCTCAAAATCGTTAAAAATTTTCTAAAATTCTCTAATTCATAAAAATTGGGTATTGTTCTATAAAAATTACGGAATTTTCAGAAATTGTCAAATTTTTAAAAAATTAGTGAATTGCCTAAATTGAAATTTTTAAAAAAATTATCAAATTTCCCAAAATCGTTGAATTTTCTAAAATTCTCATATTCACAAAAGTTACTGATTTTTCGTAAGTTTCGGAATTTTCAAAAATTGTTAGTGTCTTAAAAACTTATAAATTTTCAAAAATAATAAAATTTCCTAAAACCATTGAATTTCGTTAAACTCTATAATTCACAAAAATTATTGATTTTTCAAAAATTGCAAATTTTTCAAAATTATATACCTAATTTCTCAAAACCGCTGAATTTTCTAAAATTTTCTAATTCACAAAAATTATTGATTTTTCAAAAATTGCAAATTTCCAAAAATTATTAAATTTTCCAAAATAATTAAATTTTCTATAAAATTGTACAATTCACAAAAATTACTGCTTTTTCAAAAATTGCCAGTTTCCTAAAAACTGACAAATTTTCAAAAATTGTTGAATTGCCCAAGTTGCCAAATTTTTAAAAATTATAAAATTTTCCCAAATCTTTGAATTTTTTAAAACTCTCTAATTTACAAAAATTATCGATTTTTTAAAAATCATCACCTTTTCAAAGATTGTCAAATTTCCAAAAACTTTCAGCTTCTCAAAAACTGACAAAGTTTAAAAAATTACCTACTGAATTTTTAATAGGTAGATAATCGTTAATTTTTAATGATCCAATACATAATGTTCTAAAATTATAAATTTTCAGTAATGCATTTTTTTGGAATTGAAAACAATCATCCCCCCAAGTACTTCCAAAAAAAAGGTATCAAAAAAACATAAAACTAGAACCCTCATAAAAACACCTGAAATAATGTACAGATGAAAAATTTTAATTTTGATTTTTTTTTTAATTCTAATTAAACGTTTTTTCCTTAATTTTCAAATTTTAATTTTTTTTGAAGTTTATTTTCTTAAATTTTTCTAATAATTTTTGTTCATACCTAAATTATAATCAATGAAAATAAATCGCATGCGAAAATTTAACCCATGGAACTTGGAAGTCTGAATCGATGCAGAACTTTTTATCCACTTTCACGAAGTTTTCAAATTTTGATTTTTTATAGGTAACCACTTCATAAAAATCTAATTTCTTTGAAAATTTGGATGAAAGTCGAACTTCCATGAATTCCCTATGAAATACTCTTCTGGTCTATTTACCTATACTTCGCGTTCAAATTTACCTCCAATATTTTCAAATGCGGCAGCCACATTTTTAGAAGTAGATCTAAACGATACTGTTTGGTGAAACAGCCTGCGTAAGATACGAACGCTGTGACTAGTAATATATCTCCCGGTAGAGTGGTACCTTGTTGCATATAACTGAGAAAAAATGAAAAAAATTCAGTAGATAGGTAAGGCGAAAAAAAATTGGTCATTTGGAATGGAACTGCAATTGCAAACAGTATTTGTTTCACCTTGCGACTGCTGCAGTCCATCGTACATTTTCAGACCCTAGACCTCCTACCAGTCTATTAGCGAGTTGGATTTTTTGAGTTGTTGCATCCGCTTCTTCCTGACATTTCATTTTTTCGGCAGTCGCTTGCTCAAAATCAGCGGTCAACTTGGCCAGTTGTTCTTCCAAAGACTAAGAATGCCGAAAATGCCCCAGAAAAAAAAAACAATGACAGAGTTGTCGATAATTATTTCTCAAACTACCTATCCTTTATACTACGTTCTTACGGCGACTTTCTTCTTAATGACTGATAATTTATCTTCGGCTTGGGCTAGGTCGGCGTTTGCTTGAGCTAATGCTTTACGTTTAGGCTCAACATCGCAGTACACCTCGTAAAATTTGATTATATTAATTACCCAAGCGCATAAACCAGCCGCAGCTGCTGATTTACTGCGTACAAATTCGGGTTCGAATTCGGCGTCGTTCAAATACGGTTGAATTGCTTTAATAATCTCCGGATGGATATTTTCTTTATCGTAATTGATTAGTGAATCCAGAAAGGCGTCTACTTTTGCCATGGTAATCTGTAGGTAAGGTAGGTAATTAAGTAAGCGAGGTGTGAAAAAATTATTCGCCATGTTGTTGTTATTGTTTTTTTTTTCTGACACAACTGAAAATCACCTTGGCTGCTTTCCAACTTCGATCCTTGGGTACTTTGCCACTCGGGGCCAATAACACCATTACAGCGGCGGTTACATTAGTTACTGCTCCTGGAGGAGATCCGAATGATTTCAATTCCGTTAAATTGGCTTTGTTCAAAGTATTCAAGGCTTCCTATACAATTTTAGGGAATTTTTTTCAGTCGATACTCAATTTAAATTATGAGCATCTTTGTTATGTAAGATTTTCTTCGGTTACCTGCGCAGCAATTAGAGCCGGCTCGGCTTTTACTAAATCTTCCTCGCAATCTTGTTGCTTTTTCTGCACTTCTTCGGCGATCAATTGAACTTTTTTCTCTTCTTCGTCGGCTGTTCAGAAAAAAAAGTCAGAATATTGAATAAAAATCAAAATAATGCGCTCGCTGTAGTGCGTTTTGATAAGTAGATACGTGTGCTCATTACCTAATGCTTTTTCTTTTGATACCTTCTCCGTTTCGACGCCAACAATTTCTATGAGCGTATCAGCAGCTTCATTTTTAGCCTTCAATGCGATCTCTTGAATCGCTAATTTGGCTTTTAGGTCATCGACCTTCGAGGAAAAATACGTAAGTTGATAGACAAAGGTGACCAGCGAACTTTTATAGCTCATTTAGGCCTACCTGGGCAGCCGTTTTTTTCAACTTATCCAATCCATTTTCCAATCTTTCAATTTTTTTCTGAAGTTCCGAAAATTTCATTTTTAATAACTTGGAATAAAGATTGATTTGCTCTAAAAATGATTTAGGTGTCGTGTAATTGAATCGTTTCTCGTTGTGAAGATACGTTCGCGAAATTGCGTTCACTTGAGAATGCACATGAGCCATGAATTTAGCTACAGATTCGCGGTATTCGACCTGAAGAAAAAGTGAAAATAATTTCGCCCTTTTCGCCTTGCAAATAATGATTTCGTACACTAACCGGTAAGACGTCCAATTCTTGCAAAAATTTAACCGATACAGAAATCAAAGCTTCTTGAGGCCACTCGTGAAACCATACGATGGACGTGCAGTTAATTAAAGCTGGAAATTTACGCGATCTGACTCGAAGTGTTGAACCAACCGGCGAAAAGCATAAAACCACTTTCAACTGTCGTCTAACACGATCTATAAAGAATTTCCAACAATTTTCACGCGTATCCAAGATTCCAGCCCCCTTGACCTATAAAATTCGATACGTTTTAACGTAGTAGGTATAAATTCGCCTCCATCTAGTAAAAATTTGTATCGAGAAAGAAAGTCTGTACTTCGTTTCGAACACTAGAAATTATATTTTCAACCTCGTCGTCGGGGAATAAATCTGTAACTTCTCCAGAAGCTAATAAATCGTTGATTAGCACGAGAAAAGTTTCGTCTGGAATTTGGGCATCTGTGATGAGAAACATGATACCGACGTTTTTCAAGCCAGCTTTCAAATACAAGTTGGACAGCTCCATCTATGAAATCAAAAAAGCGCCGAAATGGTGAAAATTTCTCTCATAGAAACGAAGTAAGATATTTGAGCAATTATTTTGTGCCAGTGAATCTGTACATCTCAATAACCTTAAGATCAACTAGACCGTATCCTTTACGTAGTTGTATTTGCGCCACCTCTAGACTCGAAATGAACGCAGCTAACCTGGCCAACGATTGTTTACCACTGCCACCTACACCAACCAGAAGGCAGCTGCCTCGAGGCGATTCCAGTATTCGGTTAATTCTGAATAACATATCAGTTAGGTAGTTGTTTAGAAAATACGCGAAAAATGCTCGCTTTTGGTAACGGTTACCAGTAGGCAGGCCTGGATCCAGAAATTTTCAATGACCCACATGGATTATAATAGAATGGATGACAACAGGGAGGGCGGGATGTAGGTCTTTGAACTTGAAAATTTTTCTCGTCAAATTTTAAGAAACCATCGCAATTTATGAAGCATAGACCATAATTATTTGAGGGGGCTTGAGCCCCAGCAGGCCATTTTTAAAGTACCTAATTAAAATTTTAAAACATGAAGCATGGCCCTTTTGAAAATTTAGAATTTTGTAGAGATTTTGCGATTTTTGAAATAGAAAAATTAGCCATTTTTAAAAATTTTGTAATTTTTATAATAATTGTCATTATTTTAAATTTGTCGGTTTTTGAAAAATTATAAATTTTTATAATAAAATTAGAAATTATTAAAAATTTGCCAACCTTTGAAAGTTTAGTACTTTTTAAAAATTTAGTAATTTTTGAAAACAGCAATTTTTTTAAAATGAGCAACTTTAACAAATTTTTCAATTTTGGAAAAATTATCATGTTTTACACAATTGACAATTTTTAAAAATTTTGTAACTTCTATAAAATTCGTCATTTTTAAAAATTTGTCAGTTTTTAAATAATTAATAACTTTTGAAAATTTGGTATGTACTTTTTTAAAATTTAGTAGGTAAGTACTTTCCAAAAATTTAGCAATTTTTAAAAATTAAATTTTTTTTGAAAATTTACCTATTTTTGAAAAGTCAACAATTTTTAAAAATTTAGAATTTGTTGAAAATTTAGTGAGTTTTAAAACTAACGCAATTTTTAAAAATTGACAATTTTTAAAAAATCAGCAACTTTTAAAACACTAACAATTTGTAAAGATTTTGCAATTTTTGAAAAATTAGCATTTTTTGAAAAGTTGGCAATATTTGAAAAAATTGACAATTTATTTAAAAACTTGGTAATTTTTGAAAAATCCGCAATTTTTGAAAATTCTAAAAATTTTACAATTTTAAGAAATTAGACTTTTTGTAAAAATTTTGCATTTTTTGAAAAATTTGACAATTTTTAATAATGAACCTATATGTACTTATACGATTAAACGAGTACCTATGTATTTAAATCCTTCAATTTTTTGGGGATTTTTTTTTTGAATTTTCTTGTAAAGTTTTTTAATTCTCTACCCTTTTTTGAAAATGTATCTTCCTGTTTTTTGGATTCAATTTTTTAAATTTTCAAAAATCTCACGTTTGAAAAAAGGTCTTTGTTAAAAATAGGTTGAGGTAGGTAATTTTTAAATTATATCGTTCTTCTATTTATATTTCTTTAAAATTAATTTTTACCAAGTTCCTTCTGCATTTTTTTGAATAAAAAATGATTTTACAAATTTTTGTTTGTAAAAATTTACATTTTTCAAGAATTTTTTTTTTTTCAAAGAAGAGTTGTAAATTTTTTTCAAGAAAAAATGCATGTTTCTTTCAAAAAAAAAATATATATCGAGTGCTTAGATGCAGGACCTCGTAATCCACCATTTTTGAAAAAGTCAGGTTTTTGCTGTTTCTGGTTGCTGAAGTACCTAAAGTACCAGAAAATGCAAAAAACCCACTTTTTCAAAAATGGTGGGTTACGTGGTCCTGCATCTAAGCAGTCGATATGAATAAAATTGATTTCTTTGAACTTTTTTTTTTTGAAAAAAAATTAGTTTACTTTTTGAAAAAAATTTACTTTCTTTTGAAAAAATTTACATTTTTTTTGGAAAAATTTGCCTTTTTTTTTTGAAAACATTCACAAAATGTAAACTCTATTTAAAATACCTAAATGTAAATTTTTCTCAAAAATTCACATGCTAGATCCGAGCCTGCCAGTTGGTAATATGTACCTATTGTGTACCTACCTACATATGTGCATCATAGCGTCTTCAAAAAGCACCAAGTTCATACCAGCTACCAGATCGTTATATGACGTCAATGCCTCTTGCAACAATTGACTGATTGTCGACCATTTAGTAACAGGCATGTATTTCGGTTCACCGAAACCTTGTCCGAAATGGCAGTAAATGTTGGGCTTTTCGAATAACGAGCTTTCTTCAACTTCCTGAAAATATGCAAGTGTAAATGGAATTATAGATTTCCTACGATGATGCATGCTAGTATATAGTAGATACGAGTAGGTATACCTACCTCGAAATTTTTTTTCAACGCATCCAGTTGTATTTTAGTAAAATTATCAATGTCTTTATCGTCGACTAGTTTATCACCATACACACGATGCGTTTCGTGCATCCATAATCTCATCAAATCAACTTGGGACGTCAAACACTCGCCGGTACTGAACAAAAGTCCCTGAAAAAAGTATTTTCGATATTCCGTTCAACTCGAATCGAATTTACGCTTTCCAAGAGCCAAGAAATGATTTCGTACTTGAAATACGTTAGATAAGTCCCTAAGATTGAACATGTAATGAAATTTCGACGCAGTTGGCAAAAACACAGAAGATGCCTTATTGTGTAAAGCGATAGATGCGTCGACTACGCATTTATTAAGTCTACCAACAGCGTACGGAATTCTATAATCCGGATTTGAAAAATGCTGACTCAAAATTGACTGGTAAATCATCGTTAATGATTCTACGGCAGGAAAACTAAAAAAAAAATTAAAAACCACGTTTTATGTAGTTAAATGCTTTGTTAAGCGGTCACAGGTAGGTAATAATTAAAATCACACCTGATAGCAAAAACGCAAAAATGCCTCAACAATCTAGGATTGATGGTGAAACTGCCGGCAGTTGGATTCATGCACGATACATACTGGCATTTTTGAATATCCTTCAACGAGAGCTTCGATCTATCGTACCAATGACCGTAATCTAAATGTTGGCGAATTAACGTGTGAGGTTGTACAGTTCCGTAGCAATCGACCTTCGGTAAAAATACCAATCGTCGATTAGCGTACGAATGTGATTCTCAACAGAGAACAAAACAATGTTAGATTTACTTCGGGCATATTCATATCGTCGATGAAATATATTAACGTCTTATTTCCAGGAGGTCCGTAATTTCGTCCGGCTTTCTTCTCCAATTTTTTCTCGAGCATTTTCTGCAGCATTTCTACGTTAATACATAAAGAAAGACATTGGGAAAAAATTCCGATTTAGAAATCGAACTCAAAAAGCCTGTGGCGTTTTACCAGACGTCGTATAAAAATTGAACGGCACCGCGGTGATGGCGTAGTTTTCGTTTAAACTAGCTAGCTTCTCGTTCATGAGAACTGTTTTACCGCAGCCGGCTGGACCTACCAGCATTACCGGGTGTTTGTGCTCCATCAATAAGTCGACGAAGTATCGTATTTTAATTGATTCCGGCGTATGAACGACGACAGCTTGCAAAGGCATATCGGGATCTAGCTCGAATTTCGGAATTTTTTCGCTCCACGGTGAAAACTGCTTTGTCTCCGTGTTTATGTAGTAATCGAATACGGTTCCTTGAGCCGGATATTTGATCGTTTTAAATTCGGACATCCACCATTTCGAAAATTCGACACGATAATCGATAATCTGCCGTAAATAGTACGAAATGATCAGTTTGGAGAGTACCTAGGTATAGTATATTGAAAACTTTAAACGTAAGTGTACTTGATCTTGAAACATGGCGGCCCCAAAAGCCCATACGCAAGCAAACGAAAAGTACATTTCGTATAGTTCTTTCGAGCAATCCGGAGGCACATTAGAAGGAATTAGTAAGCAATCTAATAGAAAGCATAACGTTTGTATATGAGAAATATCAGCGACAGGGGTAATTTTTTTGAACCGAGTTCGAAGATTTTCCATGCAGGCTGGAATATATTTATCAAACAATATGACTAAATTGGTTTTTTCTGATTGATGTTCTCTCGTTTCCAACCAACTAGTTACGTATCTGGGAAAAATTCGGTATTTTTTAATAGTAGTAGGTAGAATTCGTTACGAAGCAGGGATGCCGAGAGAGCATATTCTTGAGGACAAGTCTTCAAAAAGATTTTTTTGGGGGCAGCGTATTTTTTTCAGAAATCACAGTCGAATTCTGAAATCCTCCAAAAGGCATACATTGCATTGGGAGTTTACAATTTAAAAAAAAAAAAAAAAAAAGTTTACAATTCCAGAAAATTATTTGATCATTAAAAATTGGCAATTATTTTTAAAAATTTTCAATTTTGAAAATTTACCTATTACCTAATTTTTAGAAATGTGGTAATTATTGAAAAGGTAATGACTATCTAAAATTCAACAATTTTTGAAAAATCAATTTTTGTGATTCAGATAATTTTATAAAATTCAACAATTTTGGTAAATTTGGCATTTTTTGAAAATTTACAGTTTCAAAAAATTATTGGATCATTAAAAATTGACAATTTTTAAATTTTAATAATTTTTAGAATTGTAATATTTTTCGAAAAGGTGATGACTTTTGAAAATTTTACAATTTCTAAAAATCAATAATTTTTGTGAATCAAAACATTTTATAAAATTCAACAATTTTGGGAAATTTTACATTTTTTGAGAATTTACAATTTTAGAAACTTATTGGATCATTAAAAATTGGCAATTTAAAAAAAAATCAATTTTGGAAAATATTTTTGAAAAGGTGATGACTTTTTAAAATTCAACAATTTTTGGAAAATTTGTCATTTTTTGAAAATTTACAATTTCAAAAAATTATTATATCAAAAAAATTGGACATTTAAAAAAAAATTATATTTTGGAAAATTTTTCAATTTTTCAATTTTAATAATTTTTAGAAATGTGGTAATTTTTGAAAATGTAATAACTTCTTAAAATCCAACAAATTTTTGAAAAATTAATAATTTTTGTGAATCAAAGAAGTTTATAAAATTTAGCGATTTCGGAAAATTTGGCATTTTTTGACAATTTACAGTTTCAAAAAATTATTCGATCGTTAAAAATCGGCAATTCTAATAAAAATTCTACAATAAATTTTTGAAAAATTAACAATTTTTATGAATCAGCGAATCTTATAAAATTCAAAAAATTTTGGGAAATTTGGAAATTTAAAAAAATTATTTGATCATTGAAAATTGACAATTTAAAAAAATTTCAATTTTAGAAAATTTTTAATTTTTAAAATTTAATCATTTTTAGAAAATGTAGTAATTTTCGAAAAGGTAATGAGCTAATGACTTTTTAAAATTCAACAATTTTGGGAAATTACTGGGTGATTAAAAATTTGTAATTTTTAAAATTCAATGATTTTTAGAAGTGCAACAATTTTTGAAAGATCAATAATTTTTTGTGAATCAGAGAATTGTATAAAATTCAACGATTTTGGAAAATTTGGAATTTTTTGCAAATTTACAATTTCGGAAAATTATTGGATCATTAAAAATTTGCGATTTTTACAAATTAGGCAATTTTTGATAATTTAATAACTTTTGAAAATTTTTCAATTTTTGAGAAACTGACGATTTTTATTTTAACCATTTTTTTAAAAAATCAGTAGTTTTTGTGAATTAGACATTGCAGAATTTTAAGCCATTCAATAATTTTTGGGAATATGAAAAAAAAATCCCCTGAATTTTAAAGAAATTTCAACACTCGAATTTTTAAACAATACAAGTGGTACAGTTCTTCAAAAATGTGATTTTCGATTTATTCCATTAAACGTCCTCCTCCTCTTTTGAAAATGTGTCAATGTAATGTATCAGAACAAGAGTGAAGCAAACTGCAAAGTAGAAAGATGTTTTTTTTTTATGTTTAATACTGACAGCCGAAAAAATATGAGGAATTTAAAAAATGGGGGCATTGTGAGATAAAATTGAGGGAAAGCCCTCAGAAGCTGTAGGGGATCTCGGCCCCCCTGGGAAGAACTTTGGCTAGAAACTATCCGAACCGTTTTACTACCAAAAAAAAAGGAAATATTTTCTTGCTACAAAAAAATTACAAGACATTTAAATGTAAAACTACGAGTACAACAAAATTATCAAGAAATCGGAACTTTAGTACCACAAAAAAAAATTGATAAAACTGAAAAAAATACAAGACGATTGGCATATAACTTCAAAACACTTTCTACTAAAAGATAAATTACAGAAAAAAACTACAAAATCTTTTACTGTATGTAGCAAAATAAAAATTTAAAAATGTTTCACTACAAAAAAAAAAAAAAAAAAAAAAAAAAAAAAAAAAAAAAAAAAAAAAAAAA
>FIZV01050718.1:0-12174 GCA_900050545.1 Trionymus perrisii | reverse complement strand
AAACATGTTTTTTTGTGAATATTTAGCAAAATTACAATTAGGAACTGATATAGGCTAATCCATTCGTCATTTTTTTTCAAAACCTAGTGTAGCACTCCAGGGTTATTGTGGTGTTTTCACTCCAATGAATAGTATCTTTATGGAAATTTAGATACAAACATCTATTTTTAACCAAATAAATGAGATGAATGATTTCAATGATAAAATTATGCATTTTATAAACTTCGTTGTGAGTCAGATCACAGTCAGGTGAAGTTTTTCAAAACCTACAAACACAACAAAAGAGTTCTCTGGGAACGTAATTACTCAATGATTATTACCATATTGAACCGATAATACATGATTAGATTAATAGTATTATATTGATGTGATATGTATTCTACTTGGAATACACTAACACACAATCATTAAGAACATATTATAACGATTGAAGGTATCTAAAAACTGGCATCTTACCGCATTACTTGGAGCATCTACATCTTCTAGAACAACAGTCTGAGAAGTTTCCGAACAGCAAGCAACATTCGTTCTTTCAGCCATTTCGCTGTAATGCCTAAACCACACTAACGAATAAGTGAAGATTAATACTTGATTTATAAGCGCTTATTAAGTATATTCAAAGTTTAAAAAAGAAATAATGGCATAATTATTACACAGACTTTAGCAAAAATCTTGGGCGATTCTGCGAAATTATCATTATACGCTTATCAATTTTTGATTGTTCCCTCCAACTTACCTCCTCCAAACCTCTTGAAAGTTGAAACAACACACCACCCATTACTACCATTTGATTGATTTGCTCTGCCCTTTTTATTTTATGTAATGTGCATCAGGATTCGATCTTTGATTCTCGCAGTCTTCCGAATTTAATTTATTCGAGATAATTTAAATTCACAACATTATCTAATAATGTTTTGATATCGAGCTTGATCGAGATTCGAGAAGGCACAAAAATATGAAAATGACGAAAGTATGAAAGTCTTTTTGGTTGGCAACATGTTAATACAAAAATACGAACTCTGATTGGTTCAATCTAGAATCTAGCATTCAATTCAACGAATCAACACTGAGAATTTTTTAGAGCAAAAAAAATGTGGTTGATGTTGATTGTTGATGGTGGTGTTGATGCAGCCGGGTGGGATTTTTTGAGAACATACTTCATGATACTTCTATATAGTTCTACTTTCCCTTTCAATTTTGAATTTTTGACATGTACATCGTACAAGGGAAGGGTCCAAGTCCAAATTATTCCAATGATCTATAACTTTTGATGGAAAACATTTCAATTGGGGCCCTAGGTACAGCCACAGACACAGAGTTAGAATTTAGAAATAGTTTTGAAATGGAAACCTTAATCCTCTTGAACTCTCTTTTTTTTAATACGTTCTATATTTCGAGTCAGTCACAAAATCGCTTTCAATTTGTCGATCGCACGGACAAGCTTTTTATTCATTTGCGACTGTATTTCCGAACGAATTACAAAAAAGTCACAAGCGTCACTGAAGCAGTTGCTCAGGCACGGTTTTATAATTCTTAAGCTTTCAAAAACACAAAAACAGAACAGAAATATCAATTTGGTTAAAACATTTTATAATATAGAAATAAAATTAAGAATCGATTCAATACAAAAATTCAGTGTTACTAAAAAGAAATACTTACAATTAGTTGAATTTGTACAAAATTCGGAATGGAGTGGAAATCAATTAAAACAATTTAAATGTTAATAAATCATAAATCATAATATTAAAAAAATATAAAAAGTTCAAGTACGAAAAATAAAAGTATAAAATGCATAATATCAATAGTGATTACTTTTTAAACCTGGTTTCGGTTTACGTGAACTTTTTAACATTTCTTTCGGAGTGAATGGCCTTCCAAAGCGATAGCACATCTGTTCTCTATATCCGGGTAGAGTGGTCCTGATTACATAAAAATAAAAATAAAATGTTAATCTCAGAAACGAATTTTTTTGCAACTTTCAAAATAATTCACACTCAAACAACCAAAAATCGAATTTTTAGGGTTTCATTTGTACCGAAATAATAATATACGTTTAAATTTCGTTTTTTTGCATTATTTTTGTTGAATTAAAATTTAAAACATGGAACCTCAAAGCCTCCATCCTCCTATTTTTTTTTTTTTTTTTTAATACGTCTTAAATTTCGAATCGTTCTTAAAATCGCTTTCAATTTGTCGATCGCACGGACACCTTTTTTATCCAATTGCGACTGTATTAACCACTGAAACAATTACTTAGGCACCGCTTCATAATTTTTAAGCCTTCAAAAGCACCAAAATAGAACGGAAATATCAATTTGGTTAAAACATTTTATAATGAAGAAAATAAGAATCGATTCAATACATAAATTCAGTGTTATTAAAAAAAAAAATTAGTTGCATTTGTACAAAATTCGGAATGGAAATTAATTTAAACAATTTTCAGGTTCATTACCCGCACGTCGTTTCGGTGACGTTGGTGACGTTGGCGATGTCAGTGGAGATGTTTGCTTCAAAGTTTCTACATCGTTGAAAACAATTTGAGCTCCGCCACCAACTGTTGGAAGTACATCGCCCTGAAAAGTTAAAAGTAAGATCCACGAATTAGAAAAACTTCAACACTGAAATGACAATTTTTGCTTACTTTGAAAAATTGGGTCTCTATGTCGCCAGCTTGATCTTGACTTTGAGTCATTAAACAATATTTCGTGGTTTTTCTCACTTCTTTGGGGCTGGTGACATTATCGAATGATTTACGTTTTCGTAGGACTGGTTGGCAGACGGTGTTAAGAGGCGTAATCATTGTTGGTCGATGATCTAGCCATTGATCGCGAGCATCGAAATTAATTTTATTATGACGAGGATTGCTCACAGCCATGGATGTAACGGTACACGGTGTTTGGGGCGAAGTAGGTGACTAAAAATTAAAACATACTCGTATTATTGAGGAAATGAAAAATTTGTGTTTACTGGATCATAGCCGAAAAAATAACGAAAATATCAACACGATATGCCAATTTTTTCCGATCAATTCAAACTTTGAGAGAAAGCTAGAAATACAATTTATTCACCTCTTTTTTGCTCCGTTTACTACTTTGATTCAGGTTAATCAACCTCTGTTCTAATGATCTAGTCTGTGAAAACAAGGTAATATGCCAGGTCAATTAAAAATAATAATTATAAGAAACTGAATTAATCGCATAGGGATAGATTTTTACCTTTTGCCTTTCACATTCAAGATCTCGTTTCGTGTCGTCCAAATCGCGTTTTACTTTGTCCTTTTCGCGTTCAATTTGAGAATCGAGGCTAATCAGCTTTTCTTCAAGTATTTTACTCTATATAGACAGGTAATTCAACAAGTTGATTAGAAATAAATAATGAAAATTCAAATAAATCGTACATGGATCGACTTATACTTTTTTTATTTCATATTCAAGTCTAGCATTTGCCGCTTCTTTATCACGTATATTTGTCAAATGTTCTCCTTGCCATCGTAACAGATTTTCTCTGAATTGATCACCTGAAAAGCACACACAAAAACAGACATTTCAAATAAATCCGAAAATGAATTATTCTAAGCTATTTTTACTTACTTTTCTTTTTAATGTCGACTTTGTATACTTCTCTTTTTCGCAAACACTCTTCCAAATAAGCAATTAACGCGTTATTGAATTCCTGTTCGTTTGAGAATGATTCTCGTTGAGGACATGGTCCGAAGCTAAGACGAACAATTTCACCATTATTAATCAATAATCACTAATAAATTACACAAATATCGAAATTTTTCAACTCGTACTTGTATATAACTTTAGCATCGATTGGTACGTGTGTCACAGGATCATTCTCCTTCACATCTTCGAGCACTAACTGTAAATTTTTTCTGTATTCAATATTAGCTCTCCTACGACCAGGAGTGAGTCCGACATGTTCATTGGTTTTCAAAGGTGTCGGTTTCACCATTATGTCTTGAGTTTGTTCCGCAAACTGCATCACAAACTGTAAAGAGGAAAGAGATGTGAGAGAAAACAAGTCAATAAACGTCTCGGTTACAGTATGAAGTAACTTACAGCATTTTCATCGGCATCTGCCATCCGCGGATTGACACAAACAATCATTCTAATATCACCATCACCTTCGAAAAAATTCTTAAACAAAATACTGATTTTATGTTCCCTATAAGGGACCATTTTTGGAGCACCGGTTTGTTGATTACTACGTAGCGTTTCTAAACATTTTCGAAGCACCATCAACGACTGATTTATTTTACCAGCTTCGTTCAGCCTTTGACCCGTATTTTTGGTGCGGTTTGTACGCTCGCTGCCGGCTAAATCTACCAGCGAGAGTTGACTAACGCAGATCATGTGTTTTTCTTGCATGACTGCTTCGCCTGTTGCGTTTAACGGAGCCTGAAAAAAATACGTATTAGTAAACGTTTAATGTGAATATTTTTATCCACGAAATTGATCGATTACCTGGACAAGTTTAATAGTGAATACGGAATGACTTCTACTGGAATCGATGTTCAACGATGTACATCCCATTCTTTTACGTTTCTCTCCTTTGTAGAACATTTCAAAAGCTTCTTCCGTACTTTTTACTTCGACTTCGGTCGCACCGTGTACATACATGTTGCCTGAACCGTCATCTCGAACAATTTTTGATTGCGGTCTAAAAAAACAAACAAACATTAAATCGGGCTATTTCTTCGAAAAGTTCAACTACAGTGATAAAGAATGACTCACTTTTGACAAATCTCGTTCTCAAACGCGGTGTCTAACAAATCGTAAACGGAGTTATTGTATACTTCGACGTATGTTATGAAAACAGCATAAGCATTATCTTCTTCTTTGACACTAATTCTGGTACCATCTTTGCTTCGTGCAGAGAGTAGATCTTCTTGCGAGTTATTTCTGTATCAAAGAAACGAAAATTTAATATATTAACATTGTAATTCTACACATTCAACAAAAAAAAAAAACTCACTTCTTTAGTTTAGTCATATTATGTCTGCGCAAATACGACTCTCTGTCACGTTCTGCTTCGTCTTCGCTTTGGACTTCGAATCCATTCATTTTATCCGGTTTGAAAATGAATTTTTGAGCTTGGTAATCGGTAATCGAGTTGAATAATACATCTAGACATCTGGGCATTACACCGACGTTTTGTTTGTTTCCCGTCATAGTGTAAGTTTTACCGCTGCCGGTCACACCGTACGTGAAAAGAAGTCCATTTTTTCCATTTATAAGTTGCTCGACCAAAGGTAAGGCTACCTCGTCGAATACTTCTTTTTGCGTGCTACAGTCGGTAAATATTTTTTTAAATGTATACTGTTTTCCAGATTTGTTTGTATCTTGCAACGTAAGTTGCACCGACGTATCGGAGATCACTTTTATACATGACGGCTCTACTTGCGTCAAAGGTCGTACGCGACAAAAAACTTGTAACGATTCCTTTGTCTCTTTTTCCATCTTTTGCCGACATGGCGTCTTCATAGGCGTAGTGTATTGCCTTTTCATGATGTGAAATGATGTAAAACTTGATCTGTAACTACGCCGAAGATTTTGGTTCATTTGTTTATCCCTTAATGTGAAAACAACAATATGAATGAAATGGTGCTCACCTGATATTAGATGTGACAGTCCTTCGTAAAATGAAAAAAATTTCAATGTTCGGATCTTCGGAAGATATTTCTTAATTTCTATATTTTCTAGCAAAAATCGTAATGAAATAATTTGGAAACACACTACACAGTTGTTTTGTGAAAAAAATACGTTGATTTTTCAAGCAAAGGAATGATTATTGTAATTTCAATGAATGGCGTAATTACCGAAAAATACTGAAACTACCTACTTTCATTGTGAACTAAGTAGGTGAGCTAGATTTTAAAACTTTTTAAAAAACGATTTTATTTAGAAATTCAAATTATTTTTCAATATTTATTGAATTTTTATAATCAAAAATGAAATAAATTTGATAACGTAATCGTTTTAATTTCTATTATGCAAACGTTCCCAAGTTTTTAGGTTTTTTTAAAAATTTGAAGAACATCCCTCATAATTTGGGACGATTGGCCAAAAATCCAATAAAAACAATTCACGCTGGCGTAAATTTCTTATCAGTTATCAGTTTTATCGTCGGTTCAAATTAGACAGTAGTTCGAATTGTAATTTTTTTTTAAATTTTTCGACTCGTACTCGTTTGATCTCGTCTCGTTTAGATCGTTTTATTTAAATCATGAAATTATTTTAATCGTATTGATATCCTGTCATGGCATCTGTAAATAAACCTACACTCAATCTGGCTGTTGCCATCAACGCATTCCGAAGTTTAAGACAAACTACCTCTGCTTTGGGAATATCCCCTGCTCAAAAGGTATATCGTGGATTAAACATACAATACTTGATAAATTTACTGCATTTTTCTCATCTTGTATCAGATTTAGTTGAAGTGCCACATCTTTCAAGTTTGTATTAAAAATTTAACCCGGTATTTCATGAGTAATATTCTCAATTTTTTTGGAAAATATGTCCTAAATATCCTTAGATTTATGATATCTTGGCATTACGTGTAATTTTGGCTTCATTTCGCCTTTAAATAATATCGCAGTATCCTTATTTTACATTCTGCAGCATACTCGTTCTTCGATAATTACCTAATTAATTTTAAACAGAGATTTTTTTTATGTTCTAACAGATCGCAGCCGTATCAGTGACCGTGAGTGTTATATTACTCGGCGTATTAGCACAATATTTACGTAAAAAAAAACGCACAACGAACGAAAGCAGAAATTCAATTAAACGACCGACATTAAATTCGGCAGCAATAAGGGAATGCCAAGCCAACGATGGTATTTATTTTATCATCTGTAGTGAAAATCACCACGCACATATTTATTCAGGCTTTCTTTCCCACAGAAGCCGCATCCCGACCACGAAGTCCCAGTATTAGATCAATTCGACGCCAAGGATCAGTCCTCTCAGGCGTTTCCTCAGCTTCAGAATTCGGTCGATCCGATTTCCGCAAAAATTTATTCCAAGAACCCACCGATTCGTTTACACCTCAACAACTTGGAGTTATGGGTAAGTGTACGAGCAGATGCATTAGAATATTCGAGAATGATCGTCGTATGAATAAATTATCTTACTACACGATCAGCATCACATTATAGAAAATAATACTCAATATTCATACATTTCTTAGTAGGTACTAAAATTGTCATAAAATCGCGATAGAACCAGCGACGTCGGTTCAAGGTTTGTGGGTGGTTTTAAATTACTTTATTGATTATTCGCTCGCTGATGTGCTACCTTAACGCATTTGAAACATTTTTAAAGTTGAATTTTCGCTGTGAATTTTTTATTTTTCATTATCATTATAATGTAATACTTGAAAGGGAAATCATACCATTACTATTAAGGACTTACTCAATTTGCTCGTTATATTTTTTTTTCTCGTTGAATTAACTGAATTATCTGCTAGCATAGAAATTTACTTACTTTTTAAAATTCAATTCTCATTCAAATTTAAATGATACTTTCAGCATAAAAATTATTCAATTTTCTTATTGTCCTACCAATTAGTTGATTGAGATAAATGAGATGAGAGAACTAAATCTTGAATTATTTTGAATGGATATCTAGTACTGGATGTGTTTTATTATTATTCGGAGTAATTAAAAACATTCGTAATTGATAACACTTGACCTCGAAAAAAGCTACTTTTCTCTATCATATGTTCAATTTGTTCTAATAACCTTTGAAAAGAGCAGAACGATAAATACAAGCAAATATCGACGTTATTCGTACAATTACTAACGTCGATATTGAATGATATGTTTATTTATATAATTTATTAAAGCATCTATATACAAAAACTTTTATTATCATACACTTCATCACTTTACTGACTTAATAATTCGAATTTGTTCACAGTCTCTTCAAGTTACTTATCTAATAATTAACAGTGATTACACTTTATACAATTATTTATAACAACTAAACGAGAAAAAAAAAGAAATAAATAATACAACATACAACAAAAGCAAAAAACAAACCCCAACTTCAATGAAAATGCAATAAAAGCTGTTTCTGTCGAAATTATTTCGACAAAATAAAAATGAACAGAGTTCGAAGAACTGTTTGAGAAAATAAAACAGAAGAATTTTTTTAGAATTATGCTTTTCAAATACAAAATAATTATTCAAATAGCTCTGTATTTACAACCTCTAGGAACTGTTTACTTCTTTATAACTTTACTATTTTTTAATTCGTATTGGTCCATTATTTTCTGTATTTTATATTAGCATACAAGGTGTCCCAATTTCGATGAAAATTAAATAATAAATGAAAGCTTAGCCTTCTTGAAACTTCCGAAACTAGGTGATTTTTTTTTTTTTTTTTATAGTATCTTAAAGTACTTTGTAGGTAAAACTTTATCATTCTTTCAAAAAGTGCATAAAGCAATTTTCCACGAGCATTTCTATCAACACGAAGATATGCTGTTTACCGTATATTTTTTATTACGCTGTTGCTATTTCGGCGACAAAAAAATAGTACCAAATAATGGACTAGTTGTGGAGATCTACGAGGATATTAAAATACCCCCTTATATGTATAAAATACTTATACACGTTAACGTTATAATTCCAAATACAGAATATACCAACGAGTACGAAATATCGTTTAAATTATTCGAAAATCGATTTAGGTATCGTCGTTTTTAGTCAGTACGTGAAAAATTTATATAATTACGGAATACTTTCGTTAATGAGGAGAAAAAAAAATGAGAAAAATACAAAATAAATGCGATAAAAACGACGATACTCTTCGTGACTTATATTAAAACCGGCATATAAATTCCAATTTGGGTATTTTCAACGAACATAAAAATTGCTAAAAAGAAGAAAGAAAAAATCAAATGAAAATAGAAATAAAAATAGAAAAGAGAAAACAAAAAAATACAACGAAAAATAATAAATGCTTAAGCACGTAAAAATAATGGTTTGGTAATGATTTATCGTTTTTTATAAAATTAGAGATGATTTTTTCCTATGTAATTGTATTCGAAATACAAGCGAATACCAGACTAATTAATAACGAATTAACGATAAAGGAACTATGAGAGAAGCATCTACTACCGGAACCAGGTCTACTATTTTCGTTTCTGTTATTCAACTCCAAAGCGTTATTTTCATCATTCTGAATGTCTTCTTTGACACTGGACGTGGTATTTTTATCGTCATTTTTGCTAGCTTGGTTAATGGTAGTTTTGATAATTTCATTGGTCATCGTGGTAGTCGAAGGTGTGGTGGTTGGAGGCGGTTCGGTGGTCGTTGTTGTGGTCGTTGGTACCAGCGTGTTATTTTGTATGAAATATAATGGATGGTAGATGGTTTTTACGTCCATCAACGTCGTATACCTCCAAGTCCATTCTACAGTTCGATTCATCATCGTACTATCGTTAAATACCGACAGTAAGGTAGCTTTGTATGGTACTTCGATCTCTAAATAATCTCCTATTACTTGAACGTGGCTCGCTGTACCAGGCGGTAGGATCGATTCGACTCTGTTAAACATACATCGAGAAGTTCAAATTAGCGAGTTAAAAATTTATACCTTCGAAGAGATTCGGTCGTAAATTCGCTTACTTTTCGATACCGTTTCGGTCTTCTTCGAAAGGTAATCCCCAAGTTATGTTTTCTACCGAGCTGGAATTTGCTAAGAAAATAGTGGTGGTTAAACCTTTCAACATGGCTCGACCGAAACCCCA
This sequence comes from Trionymus perrisii, assembly GCA_900050545.1. Classification (NCBI taxonomy): domain Eukaryota; kingdom Metazoa; phylum Arthropoda; class Insecta; order Hemiptera; family Pseudococcidae; genus Trionymus; species Trionymus perrisii. The sequence continues at coordinate 2,409 of FIZV01050718.1, read as the reverse complement.
ACTGGAGATGTACTTCCATGAGTACGTTATCACGGAATCAGCTTTCATTTCATTTGGATCATCGTTTCGCAACGTCGTCTCACCCAGAACAGTCCTATTCCTCCAGTTGACTTTTTGTCTATTCGAGATCAATTTACGAATCGACAATTCATACATGACTGGTTCCTTTTCAACCAGAACTTGACCAGAGCTTACGTCGAGAATCACTTCGTTATTCTGTAACCAATCAAATGAACCAATATTGTAAATAAACATTTCAAAATGTACAACTGGTACCCTTGCGAAATACTCGTTACCTCGGTGACGACAGACATTTTACCAAAAATGCCTAAACTAGGTTCGATCTTGCCCATCAAGTAAAACATGCCGAGGCCGATGTCGTTTTGCAAGACTTTGAAATTCGGCGACGTGCTGTGGGCGATGAAATACTCTCCGGAAAGAATAGCCCCATTGGGCACGTCCTTACTCTTCTCCCAATTCTCCCATAATAGACGAGCTGCCTTGTCGACGTTCTGCAGCACCTCGTATTTTTCCATCTGGTGGACATGAGTCACTAGGGCGACGACGCATACGAATTTTCCGGGCGATTTTTCGATCAGAGCCCCCGGAATGGGTTTCGAGTTCACTTTGGCTCGACATATGTAGATTTTGCGTTCGCGGATGGCCGCTTTTGCGCTGATGTTTTGCAGTAGGTCTTGCTGGGTTAAACCTGATTGGGTAAGAAATTGAATAAAGTGTGAGGTTAGTTGGAAAAAAATTTATGATTTTTTTGTTGCGTTGAAAATAATGATTTGGTATCTTTCACATCGCTTCATTCCGTTTGGTAAAAATATTTATTCAAATTTCGAAGAATTTAAACATTGGTTTTTCACATTTTTTTACACGTAGAAATTTTTTTAATTTTTACACTTTCTAAAATTTAAATGTTATGCAATTTGGAATTCTTTGCCTAATATTTTAAGGTATAGTTTAAATTTTGAAAAAATTTTTAAACTTTTATTAATAAAAAAACTACCTATCAAGTAGCATTTGCTTCAAAGGTTTAATTATTTTTAGACTTTTATGAGGTGTTTTTCAAACATTTTTTGATTTTAATTTTTGAAATTTCTATTTCGTCAAGAATTTATCGATGTAAATTTTTGAAAATTTTCAACCTTTTCCAGCATTTTATCAAATAAAAGAAAACAATATTTTCAAAACTAAAAAATTTTATAACTTCGAAATATTTTGTCAAAAATATTATAATTCGAATTTTTGAAAAAATTTTCAGTTTTTTTAAATACCTTATGTACTTGAAAGAAAACAAAATTTTAAACCTCGAGATGCCAAAATATTCATGATTTTAATTTTTTTTTAATTTTGAACTTTCAGCTTATTTTTAAAATTTTTTAATGATTTCCTTTCTTTTGATTTTTGATTTTTTTTGAAATTTTCAGACTCTTTGTCAAAAATATTAAAATTTGAATTTTTGATGTTTCAAAAAAAACAACAAAGATTTCCTTTCTTTTAAAAATTAGTAAAAATTTACAACTTGAAGATGTCTCAAAAATTTATTAATTTGAATTTTGAAAAAAATTTCTGAGTTTTTCCCAGTGAAAATCAACTACTTAAGTATAATTTTTAGAGATTTTGTTCTTACGTATAATTTTAAAATTAAAAACAAAAAGATTTTTTGGAAATTGAAAAAAATAATGTAGAAACTTAGTTTTTAGAATTTTGAGATTTTTTGCTAAAAGTAAAGTTTTAGGTAAAATTTAAACTTTGGAAAATTTTTCAGAACTTTTCCATGTAAAATTTAAAAAAAAAAAATCTTCCTATTTTAAAAATTAAAAACATCTTAAAAATTTCAGTTGTTCCCCAAAAATTTATTAACTTAAATTTTGGAAAAATTTTCAGAATTTTTTCAAAATAAATAGAAAAGTTGCAAAAAATATTTTTTTTTTGAACTTTGAGATTTTTTGCAAAAAATATTATAATTTGAATTTTTGAAAATTTTTCAAGCAAAAAAATTAGATTTTTTTAAAATTGAAAAAAGTGGAATAAAAACTTTATTATCAAGATTTTCACTTTTTAATTTTTAGAATTTCGAGACTTTTTGCTAAAAATAGAATTTTAAGCATAATTTAAATTTTAAAAAAATTTTCAGACTTTTCCAATTAAAAAAAAAAAAAAAATCTCTTATTTTAGAAATTTAAAAAATTTAAAAATTTCAACTGTTCTTCAAAAATTTATCAATTTAAATTTTAGAAAAATTTTCATAATTTTTTCATAATAAATGAAAAATCATCAAAAAATTTATTTAAAATTTTGTATCGTTTGTAAAAATTATTAAAATTTTATTTTATTTTTTTAATTCCAAAAAAAAAAAAAACTAATAAAAAAAAGTTCCACTTAATGATTTTTGCCGAG
>FIZV01050705.1:0-16938 GCA_900050545.1 Trionymus perrisii | reverse complement strand
CCGGTTTTCAAATTCATTTTCATTCAACGCCTGTTGGGTGTTTCCTTCTCGCAACAACCTTCAAAGGCTTTGCACCCTACTCAATTAAACTTTTTACATTCTTAAAGATTGAGGTGTTTCTTCTTAGCAAAAACACATACAAGAGCTTTGCACGTTATACCTATCCAGCTTTTTACATTTTTCTAGATTAGTTGTTCAACGTTCAACCTTCTTACATAGCTTGCTTGGCGGTAGTGTGATATCAAAATATTTTTTCAGCAATTTTTTTTCCATTAAACAATTGTTTTTTTCATTTTTTTTTTAGCTTGGCGGGTTTTTGCTTTTTAAAAGTATTTTTGATAAGATATCAATTGTTTTTTTTTTTTTTTTTTGGTTGTAATACTCTAACGAAGATCAACATCTGATACTGTAAAGAACGAATGGAACTACACCTAAACCAATAATATTAATTAATTAGAATTTTAATTGTTAGTATTGAGCAAGAGCGCATCTCTTTCATTTACAATTTTCTAATAAATCATGAGTAAGTATAGAAAAAGGAAAATACATATTATTTGTAATCTTAGTTCAACCGCGTTACTATTTGGCTAACGATAACACCAGTTTAATAGGTATATCATTATTCAATGATCACTATCCTAGAATTTTGAATGATAGAATCGTCACTACTTATTATTTTTTTTCTCATGATTTATTAGAAAATGTTAAATGAAAGTGATACGCTCTTGCATATTACTAAAAATAATGACAAAAACAGTATACAGGAAATAAATGAAAATTCCGATTAATATTGGTTTAGGTATATACTTCTATTCCTTCGATTAGTATCGAATTGTTTTTGTAATTTTAAAACACCATTACCATCAGGCTATAACGATCACACCAGTTTTTAATATAGATACTACCATTATCCCATTGCATAATATTAATAATATTGACGAAAACAGTAGATATCTACTCCTAAGTGGAAATTCTTGTTAATATTGGTTTACTTGGGTATACTTCTGTTCGTTCAAATTATTAGATGTTGATCTTCGTTTTGGTACTGAAACGAAGATCAACATCTAATACTAATCAATCTCACTTATACATGTCATCACTCTCCCTCTACGTTTATGGATCATACTATATCCATATTATACTAGTTATGGAATACACGAAATTAAATCTGTGCACTTAATACTATTACCATACTACATTGGTTCGAATATTGTTCTTCGGTAACTGCTTATCATAAATTCACTGCTAAACTAAACTGTATGATGTATCACGTACTGTTTCTTGGAAAAAGGTTTGACAAAAATAATTCACTAGTACGTTCGAAGTACTACAACACATAAGTACCTACATATGAAGTAAATTTTGGGTATAATAGATTTGTCTAAACACCATCCTTTTGCAACCTGATATCAAATCACTGCTAAACTTAGTATAATTTGGTCAAAATTCTATCTTGAAAATACAGACAAATAAAAGCGTACGATGTTCTACATATTGATCACTGGAAAAAGGAAATCATTAAAAATAATTACGTGAACGTATTACTAGTCTCATTAATGTTCTGGACCAAGTCTTATTGCATATTTTAGTTAAAATTCATTCTCAAAATACGAGTAACTAATCGAACGAACAGAAGTATTCTTATACTTAAGTACTTAACCCAATATTAAAATAAGTTGTTCCCAGTAATTTTACTTCCTTTTATATCTTCCTTTCTGATAAACGATCGAAAATAACTCACTTCACTACCTAATTACTTTTTAAAGTACTGATTATACAGCCTGGCGCCTGCAAACTTGATAGATAACAATGCCACTATACCTACAGCAGTAATAATAATAATGCAATTTCCGTTGATCAGGCTACAGCCTCAGTTGATGAACCAATTTTCATGAAATTTCGCATAGTGGTATTAAATATGGTCTAGATGACCCTTTTACTATCACCCACTTCACTTATCACTTCTTATACTTATTAAACACCCGCAAACTGGGTAGATAAGAATATCACTGTACATGTAAATTCCGTTGATCAGGCTACAGCCTTAGTTAATGAACGGATTTTCATGAAATTTTGTACAGAGGTAGCCAATACGGTCTAGATGACCCTTTTACTATCACCCATTTCACTTATCTTGTGTTATACTTATTACACTGTCCGCAAACTTGATAGATAAGAAAACCACTATACACCATTTATGTAATTTCCGTTGATCAGGCTACAGCCTCAGTTAATAAACGGATTTTCACGAAATTTTGTACAGAGGTAGCCAATATGGTCTAGATGACCTTTTTATAGCTTTGAAAGAGAATTTGAACTTTTGAAGCGATTCCAAGGCGAAACAGATTTTGAATCACTTGAAAAAATTACCCCAAATCGCTAATTTGAAGTATTCATATCTCCATTGTATTACATCGTACAAAGTTCGTATCTATAATATCAAATGAAAGCTCTCAAAGAGGCCAACAGCATAATATTGTGCAGAGAATAGAAGTAGTAAGTGGTCGGACTGTCAGTGTTGCCTTTTTTCATGGATTTTTAATTTTTTTTTTTTTTTTTTAGCTTGGCGGGGCAGTTTGACTGGACTGCTTAATGATATCTAATTTTCAAAAAGTGATTCTCAAAAACACGAGATTCATCTTCAACGCCTCATATGGAAGATGAAGCTCATTTTATTTGGCAAAAGAGCATCGTTTGTTTCAATATTCGAACTATGCTTATCAAAATGAAATTCGGCCCACTGAAGAAATGGTAGAAAAAAAAATCGCAACTTGTAGAGTGATTTTTTTGAAACTTTCGTGAAATTGGAAATTCCGAGAAAATCAACCGCGAATACTAACGTAAGATCGGCAATCGAGTCGAAAAAATTCGACACATCTCGTAGTAACGAATATACAACGCAGCTGTATATTTTTTTGTTTTTTTCTCTCTCCTGCTCGACATTCGTATACATTTAGGAAGACGATACGATAAACTCTTTGGCAAACGTCGCGTCACGTCGCTATAGGCAATGCCACCCCGCACAGAAGCTCGATCATTCACTCCCACTATACTCGCGGGCTCTTCTGTCTTCTGTAGCACTCATACGTGGCTAATTTATTATCCTCGTATATAATCCTATGAATTTTAACGCGACAATATTCGCGTATCACGTATTCCCAAAGTCATCATAAAGTACGTACAATCGTCCATTTTCAGACACATTAAAGCGTTGAAAAAAATTTACATTCTGTTTAAAAAGTTTAAACTTCATCTACTCAACTCGACTCGGTCGCATACCGGTGAATTTTTTTATGGCGCGAACAAAATTTCTGTTTTACATTTTAATGACGACAATCGTCTTAGAAAATTTCTGACAAAGTGACACAAAGCAGAAGTTCTTTACCAAGCAGTGGGTTTTTGAAAGCTCTCGTTTTTCATTATTGTTCCACAGATTCGTTTGTTTCTCACTCGAAAGTTGAGTCGAACGAGTTCGGGCGTGAACCTGAATATGTAAATATTTGAAATATGCATCGCGAGTGTTTGGCAAGGCATGTTCGAGTATATTCAAAACCAGACCAGAAGTACAGAAGTAAAATCAAGAGAGAAGAGAAATTTCCTCTTTTTTTGTTCCACTTTTTTCGTTCCATCGAGCAAAGCAAAAATTCCGACTTTGGTTTCAGTTCGTTTGCCGAACTTGAATAATTCGTGTTTTAAATTCAAACATCGAAGCAAATAAGTAAACGAGGAAAAAACTGAAATAACGACGCGAACAAAATAACAATATCACAACTCCAACCCAGTTTACGAATTGTGGCCAAGTGGAAATAGAACTGAAGAAAATATGCTTCAAAAAATATCGACTTATATCGATTTTGACCAAATCGAACAATCGATCGTTACTTCATCGACACAAGTAGATAGAAAAAAATTATGCATCGATTAATTAATGAGAGCAAATAATTGAAATCAATGATAATTGATCGATGAAAATTTTAATAATCGATCAAACCGTCGAAATCAAAAAATAATTCGATGAGTCATAATCGATAATCGAAATTGAATGATAAATCTAACGATCAGGATTAAATAACCAGTTCCTAACAGAATCTCAAAACCAAAAAGCAGAACTTTTGCAAGATCTTCAACGAGACTTAAAAAGAATAGAAATTGTTTCACAAAAAATTTTCAAAATTTTCTAACTTTTAAAATGATACAAAATTTAAATTTTAAATTTATCAAACTGAACAAATTTGATAAAATTTTGAAAATAAATTTATAAATTACAAAATTTTAATTTTTTTTTCTAATGTTAAAAGTTGCGAAAATTTTTCAAATTGAAATTAATGTCAAAGTTTAAAAATTGAAACAATTTCAAAAATTATTTATAATCAAAATTTTTTCATTGATTTACTAAAATTTAAAAATGACCAAAATTTATAAAATTAAAATCCTTCAATGCATGGATATCGAGCATGCCATTTGAGTTGGTGTGTTCTTATTCTTAATTCTTTTTGTCCTATTTCATCATTCCATATAGGCAGATAATGCATTGTGGAGACATTTAAAAAAAATAATCATGCATTGCAAGATTAATCAACATTTTCAATTTTTCAAATTTCAAATTTTCACCAAATGTAGAAAATTATAAGAACTTTATTAAACATCAAAAATTATCAAAATTTCAATTCTCATCAGATATTTGTTTTTTTCTTAATTTTGAATAAAAAAATTATGAAATACATAATTTAAAAAAAAAAAATCTTAAAATTTACAAACCGGTCTACCAAAATTTTTGGGTAATTTTGTTGAATTTTTAAAACTGATTCAACTTCAAAACTCAATTTAAATTTTTTAAATTATTCAAATTTCAATCTTTCGACCAAAATTCAAAATTTTATCAACATTGAAATTTTTAAAAAGAAATTTTTGATGATATGCTCCTAATTTTCAAAATAGCAAAAATATAATCGAAAATCGAAATATGTAGAACGAATTCACGATCAAAATTTAATAATCGATCATTTAATCAAAAATCGATAATTAACCGATAACTCGAAATCGAAAATAATATCGATCAATAAAAATCAAAAGCAAAATAAACCAATCAAAACTAATCAAGTTTCATTTACTATCTGGCATTATCAAGAGTTTTTTTAGTTCAAAATTTTTTTTTTTAATTTCCTGAAAGATTTTTTTGAAAAAATTGATAGAAACATAAATGGATTTTTTTTTAAATCGCCATCTCCTTAAAAACCTAAAAATTTAAATATACTTTAGGTATTTTTCAGCCCAAAAAAACAAAAAAATTTCTTCGACAAAAAATCGACAAATTTTTCTTCTAAACAAATTGAGAGATTATTTTTTTTAATTAAAACAAAAATTTGGACTTTTTGAAGAAAAGAAAAAAAATTGAAAATTTATTACTTAAGTAAGTGCACTCTTACTTCAAAAATAAGAGATTTTTTATTTCAAAAAAAAAAAAAAAATTGAAAAATTTGTTTGCTTTAAAAACTTGATTTTATTCATCTGAAGAAACTGTAAAAATTTTACGCTGTAAAAAAAATAAATGAATAAATTTCCTTTTCAAAAAATAAGGAAATTTTCTACTTAAAAATAGTTGAGAAAGTTTTGCTCAAACTTTTTATAATATTTATTTCTTTTTCAATTTTAAAAATTTCAGCAATACAAAAAAAATATTAAAAAAATTAAATATTCAATTTGGAAATTTTTTTGGCTTATTCTAAAAAATTAAAAAAAAAATTCGCCCCAAAAAAATAAAAATCGAAAAAATTAGAAAATTCATTAGAAAAAATTGAAAAAAATTGAAAATTTGCTCACTTAGGTACTTTCTTACTTCGTAAGAGATTATTTTGTTGAAAAAAAAATGAAGAATTTGGTTGCTTTAAAAACTTAAGGAAACTGTAAAAATTTTTCACTGTAAAAAAAATGAATCGATATAAATTATCAAAAAAAAAAATGGTTAAGCTATAAATCAAAATTTTATCGATCAAGCCCAAAGTCGTTAATATTTCCTCGAGAGAAATCCGAACGCAAAAACATCGACTAGAAAATTACTAAAATCCATAAATCAGCTCCTCCTTCCTATGGACACCCACCAATAATTCATCAAAATACAAGTTTTACGAACCGGAACGAAATGAAGCAGGTGTTGAAATTGGTCGCGCATTTGCTAAATGAAAATTGAAGTTATAAAACCCGGGCCAGAAAAACGATAAATTCGGGAACAACAAAAGTTCGCAAATAATAAAACCCATGCAGAGGGCTAAGTATTAAGTAGACGCTTATTTTATAGCCAAATTACGATACCGAACTCGTAAAAAGACGAAATAAGCGTTTAAAAATGAAAAATCATCATCGTGAAAAATCAGCTTTTTTACAGCAAAACTCGAACCTTTGCAATAAAAGTTCGTATCTATGAATACATATAATAAATGAAAGTGATGAAGTATAAAATAAGTAGATGAAATTCAACTTCAAACCCTTTCCCAGTCACCGCAAAAACAGCCAATTTTTACATCACAGAAGTGAACCCATACTTGATTCGAATATTACATCCTGGACCTCCTCATTGGTACAAATATTAATTCGAATCTCGAATCCAAAAACATAAAATATTTTTACTTCCAAAAATATCATATCTATAAAGGTATCCCCAACCAAATGAGAACCCATCGAGCTGAATTCTGACCAAAGATCGCATGTACGAGTAACAACTTCTTCACATACTAAATGTGGATACATTCAAGCCATCTTCCCCACCTATTTCAGAGTGAAAAACAAAATCATCTCAGAACCAAATACCCTCTTTCCCGCGGGAAATCGGAGAAAAAGAAATCCAAAATGGAGAGAAAAAACTCACGAAATAATATAATGTACTAGAAGCGAGCTCGAAGTAATACTTTTACGTAGAAAAAGGCACAAAATCTCTACAGTCTACACGGTTTTGACATTTCGAACGAAATTTAAAAGAAGCATAAAAATCTCACCGATAACGACTTTGTTTGTTCATAGTCGCTTCAGCATCGTCATTAAAATCCATAAGTATCTGCGTACAGCGTAATTTAACTTTTAAATGAGACGAACGAATGAAGTCATTATCGTTTAATCTTGTTTACACAAAATAATGCATTCCTAACAAGATCTTGCTCACTGCACTCCAGTACATATTCGATACTTTGGAATGAAAAAGGAGAAACGACTGTTTAAATTAAAACTTCCTCAGTTCTCAAAGAGGTGGCCGTATTCAACGCTGCAACTTCGACACATCTACGATAAAATATACAGGGTGTCCCGAGAGTGGTGAACACTTTTTGAGATTTGGGTATAATCGAATTCAACTAACATAAAACAGAAGGTGGTACAGAAGTTTGAAAATTGATATCAAAGATAAATGTTTAAATAGTTACTTTTTTTTAATACTAACCCAACAAAAATATTCCTCTTCATGAGGAATAATTTCAATTTTTTTCCTATCTGAATTTTCCAAAAATGCAAGAACCAAGAAGAGAGGAAAATTTTCAAATTTAAAATGTAAAGTTGCTCCTTTCTATGAGAAAATAATTCCCTATTTTAAACTATTTCTCTTAATTGAATTTCAAGTGGTGCCTGGTCAGTCCCTTTCATTCAAAAATGAAAAAATTGACAGGTTTTCAAGCTTTTTACACTTGTTTTGTTATAGTTCATCAAAGTTGTTCCTTTTCATTTAAAATATTCACTAATTTTTCATTTTTCTCCTAAATGAATTTCAAGTGGTAGTGTGCTTTGGCACAATATTTTTCTTTTAAAAAAATCTAAATCCTCTCGGAATAATTTTTTTTTTTTTTTTTTCGAAACTCAATCTAATTTTTGACTCAATTTTTCTGTAAAATAAATCTGTAAACTTTTTAAAGTGAAAATATTTTTGTCTTTTTTAGAGAAAAAATTACTGAATTTTCCTGGAATATAAAATAAATGTTTATTATATTTATTTTTTTGAAGTCAGCATAAAAAAAGTTTCTTATTTTTTGCGAAGTCAAGAAATTAATAAAAAAAGCTTTCATTTTTTATGGGGAAAGTCTTTTATTAATTTTTTTCAAGTTTATATTTTTGTCTTTTTTAAGAAAAAATATTTTATTTGTCTAAAGAGAAAAAAATCCAAAATATCGATTTAAAAAAAAAAAAATTTCAATAAAAAGATCAAGGACTTTTTTTTCAATTTTTTGAAATAAAAAATAATAATTTTTCGGAGAAAAAAAAATGCTTAGATTTTTAGAGAAATTTAAAAAAAATTGGAATATATTTTATCAACCTAATTATTTACTTTTTTGAAATAAATTTTATTTAAATTTTTTGGAATAGAGATTTTTTCAATTTTTTGGAATATAGAATTTTCTCATTTTTTTGTATTAAAAAATGTTTTCATCATTTTGCAGTAAGGAAATTCCTCAATTTTTTCAAAAAGTACCTCTTTCGAAAGAAATCCAGCTGAATTTCACAATCAGAAAATTTCAAGTTGCCGTCCTTGAAACTGTCATAGCCTAATAAAAAGGTCCAGTTTCGCTTATGCCTTTTAGCTCTCCTTCCATTACCTTAAAAATTCAAAAACCACAAAAAAAATTCAAGTCAAATTCAACGTTGCTCTTTTTTATGAAAAATAATTCCTAAACTTCTATTTTTTCTCCAACAGAATTTCAGGGGGTCCTAATAATGGACTTTCATTTTTAATAAAAACAAATTTTCAAACCTTAATTTTTTTTCAACTCATCAGTTTTTTTTTTTTTTTTGTGAGAGAATGGATTCTTAATTTTTTAATTTCACCAACAAAACTTTAATCTGTGCCTACTACAGCTTCAAAAATTTTTAAAATTAACAAAATTTTAAACTTTTGCATTTTCTAAAGTTTTACCTCATCAAAATAAAGTTCATCTTTTTCATGAGAATAAATTACCAGTTTTTTAAATTTATTTTCTCAACTGATTTGTAAGTCTAATTAAAATGAGGTGACGAAAAAACACCACTCAAAATTCAGTTTGGGATAAAATAAAAAATTTGAAATCATTTTCTCATAAAAAAAGAACTTTGAATGCCAGTTTTAAAAATTTTGCCAATTTTCTTGGTTTTTTCATTTATTGAGAAATTGGCGAGGGGAGGTTCAAAGGCAACAGTTGAAAATTCAGACAAATTAAGATAAATAAAGAATTGGGTATTACTTTTTGCAAAATGATCACTCAAAAGTGGTGAAAGTTTTAAAATCTGCAATTTTTTTCAGTTTTTAAAAATTAGGAGTGACTAGGAACCACTCAAAATTCAGTTGAACGAAAATTTTAAAAAATGGGGAAGTTTTTACTCATATAAAAAACAACTCTGAGGGGTAATACCAAAAAAAAAAAATCCATTCGACCAATTATCAACATGAACCACTCCAGGACAGCCTTTCAGATTTATTGAGGGGCACTAAGAAAACACGAAAATTTCAAAATTCCATCAAGAAAACTGAATTAAACAATATAAATTTTCGATATAAGTAGAAAAGTTACGTAAAAAATTGCCTATCTCCGAAAATGAAGGCGTTTCAGAGCTTTAAATTTCGAAAATATGGGAAGAAAAAATTATTTCACAACTTTTTTGCTTCTTTTTGAGAAGTTACAGCTGTTTCATGCACTGTCTTAGAATTTTGAAATTTTTGTACATCATTGCCCCTTCAAATTTGTGATAAGCACATTTGTACACCAAGTACTTTTTAGACAGACTCGGTTATATCAAAATCTTAAAATTTATCCATCACTCCAGGGACGCAATGTAGGTATATGAAAACACATGTAACTCAATAAGCACAACGACAGGAATGGATAGACATATTATTCGTAAGAATACGAAACCCATAAACTACGCGTCGTACGTACGAGCACCCTTTGCCGCGAACGTCTCTCTAGATCGAACCAACAACGCCTAAAACCATAAAATCTAAAATGAAAAGATCACATAAAAATATCTTAAAGATAACATACGTATAAAATTTAACATCGGAATAGAAAAAGTACAGCTTGCCGAAGGTTGAAAGGGAAAAAAGCGAAAACAATACGGTTCCCGGTGATGAAGCTGCGACCATATGGTGGGGAGGAGATGGCAGGGAACGCAATGAGATTAAATATAAGTTCCCCAATTTTATATACAAGCCTTTATCTCGCCCTCCTTTACTCTTCTGCCTCCTCCGCCCCATATTTCGTCCGCGACTTATCTTGTTATAGGCGAAAAAATTTTCCATTATTTTTTCAATTTCTTTTCGTTCCGTCCGACTCTTTTGCGATACGAAACGATAAAACAGCGGACAAAATCCAATACCTCGGAGCTGCTTTTTTATATCTTTGATCAATCAGATTTTTCGTAACTCTCGCTAGTAATACCCTGCACCTTTATCGAGATAACTGTTCCTTTTCTTACAATTTTTCATTCGTTTCCGATGCGTATTCGCTTGTAAGCTTTTTTTTTTTTTAAAAAAAGCCAGGCCAGTCCCAATTTCTCTTTTTTCTGTACGTATAAGTATTAAGTAACCACGATAGGTATGGGACCCCGCAAAAACACATTAACAAATCACCACTAAACCATCGAACAAACGATAAAAAATCGCACGAGTATAATCTCGTTAGTGGTGAATGAAGAATCGACGAGAAGGGATATTAAACACACCTTTGTTTCGCGTAGAAAATCCAGACCCAGACGCATCTCAAAATCTGCTACTTGCCCGAGGGTTACCTTACCTACCACCTACATAATTATAAATTAGCGCATGTTTCTCCACTTCATCTCCACTCGCGCCTATTGTCTGTGCCTTTTGCAGTTTCTGCGGTCGGGTGGCTTGTGCTTTTGTTCACGTGTGGCGAAGAAGTGAGGAAATTTCGCCTTTGAGGCATTATCTCTTTCGAGCACAAATTTTCCCCATGAATTAGGAGAATTACGCGCGTCGACTTCGTATTTGGTTCTTATTCAAGTTCGCAGCCGGCTTGTAAATTTACATAAAATTAACGTCGTCGAGTTTAATTAACGAGACGACGGGAATTTTTATCTAAACCGGCGTGAAATTCGTCGCGATAATTGTACGTGTTCCAATAAATACGTTCGCTTCGTCGGTTATTTTGTATGTAGATAAGCTTACAGGTTTTTTTAGTAAAAATTTCAACTTATTCAATTTTTTGCCAAAATGATTGCTGAAAATTTGATTTTTTTTTTTATTCGGACATTTCGCATGATGACTTAATTTTAATCAAGTTAACCTACAATGAAAAAATTCGAATTCGAGAAAAATGAACGAATTGTGGTGAGATTTTGTAAGAGGCGTATAAATGAGTCTAGTGATGTACCACGAGGAAAAAATTATTTGATAAAAAATGACCGTTCAATGGGGGGGAGGGGGGAGGAGAATATATAGTTTTCTTAAAGATTTGGATACTTTCCAAAAACGGTACAAAATTTCTAAAAAACAATTAATAAGTGAAGGGTACAGGGAAAGAACAAGGTAAGTCACTTTTTTTCAGTTTTGTGTAATAGCGTTTTTAAATATCAAAACACTTCAATTTGGTAGTGAACCTAAATTTCATGAAAGTAATGATTGAAAATGAATCTAACTACCTTTCGCAATCACATTTTGGGGCATACGTGGTAAAAAATGAAGTGTTGCATGAGTTATGAATAAAAGTGTTATTCGTGTCTAGAAAAAACAAAGAGATGAATGAATAAATTAACATTTTTCGATGATTTTAAATTGAAAAAAAATTGATTATCACGATGTATGTACATAGTACGTACAAGTACAAGTACATGTATAACTACATAGCTTGCTTTTCTACATTAAGAGAAATTCTAAAAATCACTAATTCGCCAATTCTACGTATGTATCTTACAAAAATTACGGAATTTACAATTTTTTTTTTAAATTGTTATTTTCTCAAAAGACCGACAAATTTTCAAAAATTACCGACAAATTTTCAAAAATTATTCAATTTGTACAAAATCTTTAAATTTTTAGAAATTGTCAGTTTCTCAAAAACTGAAAATGTTTGAAAATGTTACAAAAATTATTAATTAAATTTTTTTAAGTTTCAAAATCCTTCAAAATTTTTAAATTTTTAAAAATGGTCAATTTTTAATGATCCAATAATTTTACAAAATTGTAAATTTCCAAAAGTTGTCAAATTTTCAATACCTAATGCACAAACTGCATGTCACTTTTGTAGGAATATTTAAAAAATGATCCCCTCCCCTCCCCCCGCCCACATACTTCAAAATATATCAAAAGAAGCAAAATTTAGAGTCAATAAAACCAGCAGAAGAAAATACAATTCGAAAAAATACAAAAGTAACGAAAAAAAACCTAGTTGAAGACGTTTAAACTAACGTAATTTTAATAAATTATGGAGTAAAAAATGGAGTAAAAAATATTTGTTTTTAAATTTTCATTACAAGATGCAAATTTCGAACTTGGAAAGAAACCAAACAGATTTATTTTTGAAGATTTATTTGAAAAAATAAAAAATAGATTTTTTCAATTTTTTCAAACACTTACATTACATAAAAAAAAAAATTGAAATATCAATCTAAAAAACAAAGAAATCTAAAAATTGAATTATTAACGCATTTTCGAAAATAAGTAAAAATAATTAAAGTGATCGAAAAAAAAATTAATTTTTATTTCGAAACACTCAACTTGGTATTTGAAGCGAAAAAACGAAGGAAAAAATTACCAAAAATAGAGCAAACAGAATTATTATTTTTTAAAACACGTGACTTAAAATTTGGAGAAAACTAGACTTGATTTTTTTTTAAATTTCATTTGAAAAAAAACGAATGGTTTTTAAATAAATAAAACTTGAAATATTCGTTTGAAAAATGTGAAAAAAAATACAGATTGAATTATTAAAGCATTTTCGAAAGTGTGAAGAAATAATCTAATATTCGTTTAAAACGTAGAAAAAAATTACCATTGAATTATTAAAGCATTTTCGGAAGTGTGAAGAAATATTTATCAATAAAAATTTTTCAAATATAATAATTAGGAAAAATAACAGAAGTAGAAGTAAAAAAAACTAAATTTTCCTTTTTTGAAAAAATCTAAGAAATGAACAAAAAATGTATTCAATAAAAAATACTCTAAAATATCTGCAATTCTCACAAAAAATTAAAAACTTTTCAGCAAAAAATTTCGATTTCAATTTAAAAAAAAAACAATAGCCTTCATAAATTCGGCTAAAAATCTGGATTAAAAAACTCAAATAATTGAACACAACAAATAATATAAAAATCACTCACCAAAGTACTCCAGTACTCCACAATTGTCCACCGCTCCTTCACAAGTCCAAGGCTGCAATCGCAATCACTACGAAAAAATTGAACAAAAATTACGAAAATGAAACACCTATTAGAATTTTACATTATCAAAGTACAGAAATGTACTAACGTAAGTACAACGAGAAAGTAAAGAAGAATGTATAAATAAATAAATAGTCGCGAGTGCAGAGACCACGAAACGAAGCGACAATTTATTCCCTGCTGGGAAGTACTTTAAACATAACAATGAAAATGACAAAACCGTAATTACCGACATACCAATTTTTTCTTGGCATTGTAATTGCTCAAAAGCTGCTTCAGTTCATTGTTCTGAAATTCTAAGCTGTCAGTTTCTTTCTGCAACGAATTTTGCTCTGAAAAAAATATTTATGAGGTAATTACAATTATTACGACTCGATCGATCAATTAATAAAATAATTGTTTAAAGTTAAGATACAAAGCAAAGTACCTTTGACGAGATCCAAGTACTCTCGCATGCATTGCTGTGTAACACTCCACGTAAATTCGTCTTTTTTGAAAATATCGCCGTTGAATTTCTCCCAATACAGCTCCATATCTTCTCGGGTTAAACATCGAGATACCAGAAGTTTATCCAAATTCGCAGATTTTCGTTCGCTAAAATTAAAAAAAAAAAAAAACAAAAAACAAACACGATTAAATTTTACCTCTGAAAGAAAAAACACAGTTCTTCGGTACGACGAAAATCTTACTCCTTATCTTGTTTTTTAACTTCGATTATGGAATTGGAAATACTTTTCACCATATTTTGCAAAATAGACTTCGTCTCGTGCGTATCAGCAGATGAAATTTCAGGTAAGACGAGCTTTTCTGAAGACTGCTTCGAATCGACTTCAATATCTGTAAAATGAGTGAAAAAAATTTTGAAGAAAAATCGTTCGATTCGATCTATCGTTTCTTAAACAAAGAGAGAATCTCAATTTTTACCATTTTTACTAGAATCAGACGGTTTGAAATTTTTTAAAGCAAGCTGGATCGAAGGAAGTTCGTTCAAGTGCATCAATTTCAATTGCGGCTCCTTCCATTCGGTTCGTAGAACTTCATCGTGTATTTGTTTATCGATTTGAATGATCTAGAAAATAATTGCATCGTTTGGACGGACATTAAAAAAAATAATAGGTAAGTAAATGAATTTAGACCTTAAAAAAAGAAAACCGCTTTTGAACTACGAGAATAGGTACGTATACGTATATAAATTCTAAAATAGATAAATAAGCACAAATTTAAAATTATTGAATTGAATTAAACTGAAGATTCTCTTTTGATTCGAAAATTAATTGAGACCAGTAACAAAACTTTTGTAAAAAATCCAAAATTTTTCCTATTTACAAAAAAAATTTATGCAAAAATTCAAAAAATCTGCAACTTAAAAATTGCCTTACCTATATGATCAAAAAAATACTTAAAAAATCGTTGTGACAATAATTGTGCCAGAATTCATAAAAATATTTTGATTTGAGAACTTTGGCGTTCCGAAATTAAATTTTTAAATTTTAATACATTTTTAAAATTTCCCAAGAATTTGAAAATGGTAATTATAAAAATTTTAATTTACTTCTAAAATTGTATCAATTGTTTAAATTCTGCTTAAGATTCAGAAGATTTACATAATGGAACTTGGTAATTTCTAATTTTATTTTTATTTTTTAAAATGGATAGAAATGGATCAATTTTAGGTAGGTACCTATTTTTCTTTTTCCATTTTCACAAATATTCAAGATTTGAATATTTTCGAAATAGACCACAAAATTTTTAAAAAGGAAAAAAAATAGGCATAAAACTATAATTTTTACAATAATTTCAAAACTTTATCAAATTTTCCAAAAAATATATATACCAACTGCTTATTATCTAAATAGAAATTTTTACAAAATTTTTCAGCTACCTATAAAATCATCTTGAAAATAATTTTTTTTTAATGTTTCGAAATTTCCAAAAAAATTTGAAAGGTAATTTTTTCAATTTTCAAGATGTGGTCAATTCTTTAAACTCAAGTTTGATCTTTTTTTCAAAATTAAAAATTTTTAAAGATTGTTTTTTAAAACTTTTAAAATTTGACCATTTTTTTCAAACTGAATAAATCATTCAATTTATATTAAAAAAAAATCAAAACGATAAAAATTTGGTAATTTCGAAATTTCAATTTATTAATTCATTTTTGAAACGGATCAATTTTTTAAATTCTACCAAATTTCAATAAAAAGTAGATACCTACTTATACAAATGAATAAATAAAAAATGTGAATTTTTGCAAGTTGAAAGATACGAGTAAGTATATCAATTGTTTAAATTTTTATAAATTCAAGTAAATTTTCGAAATTGATTTTTTTTTGAATCTTCAAAATTTAAAATTTTTCAAATCAACTTTGAGTGTTTTTTTTCGGATTTTCACAATATTCAAAATAGACCACCAGGTTTTCAAAATAAAAAAATTTAAACCTATAATTTTTACAACAATTTTAAAAATGTATCCAATTTTCCAAGAAATTTGTATGCTACTATTCATTAGTTACATAGAAATTTTTACAAACATTTTCAGCTACCTACAAAATCACCATAAAAATAAATTTTTTTAATTTTTAGAAATTTCCAAAAAAGTTTAAATGGTTAGTTTTTGTAATTTTCAAGATTTGGCCAATTCTTTAAATTCAAGTTGAATTTTAGAAATAATTTGTTTTCAAAATTAAATATTTTTAAAGATTGATTTTTATAATTTTAAAAATAAAAATTTTACCATTTAAAAAAAAATCTAATTATTCAATTCATACCTAAGAAAAATAAGAATGACGAAAATTCAAAAAGTTTGGTAATTTCAAAATTTCGATTCATTTTTGGAAATTGATAATTTTTTTTTAAATTCTACCTAAAACTGGATATTTTAAAATTTCAATTTATTTCTGAAATTAGATCAATTTTTTAAATTCGTACACACTTTTAAAAGAGTTTCAAGGTTTGGTTAATTTTTATAAATTCAAAATTTTAAAAATTTTATAGAAACTTGGAAATTTGATAATTTTTTATTATTTTTCGAAATTGGATCAATTTAAAATTCTTATTTTTAATTTTTACAATTTTTACAATTTAAAAAATTTTAATACTTTTAAATTCTGTCATTTTTTTGAAATTTCTAATTTTTTTTTAAAACATTGTTCAAAGGTCAACATTCTTAACTCTTGAAATTTTGTATAGGTAATTTAAATTTGATAGGTACTTCAGTTTTGAATTTCAATTCATCTTGGAAATTCAATCGATATTTAAGCTTGTTGAATTTTCAAAAAAATTCCAAAGATCGATTTTAACAAATTTTGCAAGCGGAACGGATTTGTTTGAGCGTCAAAAAAAAACTAGAAACGTACAAATGACAGCGGGTACATCAGCAAACGCAGCATTTCACAAACAATAAATTGTCATCGAAGGTCCAATTAAACGAGCCGTTGAAGTCGAAATGTCGAATTTCTATACGCGAATATGATTTCCTGAAAACATAAAATATTTGCAAATTAAGTACACCTCAATATGAAAATATTGAAAATAAAATTATTAATTACCAGGACATGGCTTCACAACCAACGAATAAACCAGTTATTGAGAATGCCA
>FIZV01050696.1:0-12472 GCA_900050545.1 Trionymus perrisii | reverse complement strand
AGTTTGAATAATATAATTAATTAATTAAGTATATTCAAAATTTAGTATTTAGGTATGTTGAAAATTTTATAAAAATTCTTTATTTTTTTAAATGTAGGTAGGTATTCAATATTTAAAATTAAGATTTGTTTCAAAATTTGGTGAAACTTTAAAAATTGATAATTTTTGAATTTCGATCAGTTTTAAGTCAGATCCATCTCAAGCATGAGCACTTACCAAAACAACCATTTTTTTAAAATAGATTTACATAATTTAAAAAAAATACAAAAAATAATCGAACTTCAAAAATATGTTAAATTTAATAAACATTTACCGAAATTTGAAGATTTATTAAATTTAGAGACTACAAAATTTAAAGTAAGTATTAATTTATAAAATGTTGAGAATCTTTCAAATTTTGAATTTTGAACAAATTAAAAAAATCTTTCAAACAAGACAAATTGAATTTTCAAAATTTTTGAAAATTCAGTGAAATTTCAACTAATGATTAACGATTTATTAAAATTTGAAAACTATTGACAAAATTTGAATTTTAACTAACACAAAATATAAAAATACCTACATATAAAAATTTTATCTAACCATATTTTAAGAACCACCAAACTTCAAACTTTTCATTAAAATATTGAAAAATTTTCAAATTTTGAACTTTAGTCAAATTTTAAAAATCCATCAGGCTTAACAAACTGGCCCTTTAAAAAATTTTAATTTATTAAAATTTTGAATTATCACATTTTGAATTTTTATTATATTTTCAAGATTTATCCTAAACTGCAAAAATTTCAAAAGTTCATCAAGTCGTGATATCTGTTCTAATTTTGAAAAGTTATCAAAATTTAAAGATGACCAAAATTCCCATTTTAATCAAATTTTAGGTTTTCCTGAATATTGAATTTTTACCAAATTTTACAAATTTCAAGAAGGGGTCCAACTTCAGAAAATTAATTTAATTTTAAAAATTTATTCCAATTTAAAAATTACATTTTTTTTTTAAATTTCCAATTTTTTTAATTTTTTTAAATGTTAAAATTTCCAAGATTTTCATAAAATTTTTAAAAACCTCAAAAGGTGATCAATTATCATAACTATTTAAAATTTCCCCCAAGTTCATTCAAAAGACCGCCTTTGAAAAATTTTTAAACAAAAGTGTAGATTGAGATCTGTGGAATAATTTCGGTTATTAAAAAAAAAATCGATTGTACCACTCCCTCCTGTCCAATTTTCAATAATACTTACGAAATTGGAGGGGAGGGAGGGGTCCGATCCAATTTTCTTTATTAACATTGAACGATTTTTTTTTTTTTTCATTTACAACACTGTAGCTTGATGTATCCAGAACGGTTATTTTTCAACTTTTTTGATAGATTTGCAACCGAAGTCCCCTAAATAACGAAAAGTTTACAATAAAAATCTCCGGTACAGGGTAATTTGCCTCCTTCGCAACACGCAACACCTTTCAATAAATAATTTCACCATTATGGTCGGAAGATAACAAACGATTCTCGGGCGTAAGCTTATCAACATATATAAGACATAACTTTCCAATACCATGTTTACGGTCTATTTTCATGTTACATCGATATTAACAAATACGACCATAATCGTTCATCAATACATTGTACACACTACATCGTTTCCCTACATAATCCTACGCAAAGGAGCTAACCGTCCCCGAAAACTTGTAAATTCTCGTAAATCAGCATTTCGTCGCATATAAACTCGCCAACGTATTCATATTTACGCATTTAAATCGTAGGTATAGTCCAAGTTGAGAGAGGAAAAAAACCGTTTTTGCCACACCTTCGTATGCAACGATAAAAACTTTTTCTTTTGACAGTTATTAGCGATAAAGCCAATTACATTTTATATGGATATAATCGTACGTACGTATGTATTTTCAGCCCATAAGCTCAATCGCATATACCGCTCGTTGTCTTTTCCAGGTGCAAATATCTACAAATTGTCCTAGGTCACTACAAAGCCTCTCACAAATCGTACCGCACACCTATCTCGTAATTTCTCCGCGATCATTTTTTTTTTCATCTCTTTCTCTTCATTGTACTCGGCGTTCGGAAACGATTAAGAGGTAGATCTTGCACTGGTCGCCCTTTTATATTCGGCTATTTAATACCGGCTTTGATATTATCATTATGACCGCTAATAGTATCATTGTATTCGATGATTTCATCTTCTCTCGTTGTGCATTATAGTGTATTTAATAAAGTCGTTTGTAGTACGATGCCACTTATCGTTAGTGCCGACTACCGAGTGAACGATGATTAGCGCCCGGAATTTTCTTCGTTGTGATTGCTCCAATAACGATAATTGATCCGACATCAATATTGGCCATATTTTTCGAATCGACCGGATAACGAGGGCGACAATTGTTTCAATCGATTCTTTTGAAGTTTTGACATGTCCCCGAATAAGGACTCAAAGAGAATTTCACCTTCTTTTTTGCTTTTAAATATTCCTCTTTTTTTTTATAAAAGTGAACTGGTAACGCAAAATAGTTCGAAAATTGCCAGGATTTATTATTTTTTGAAAAATGAGAATATCTAACAACACGTTAAAAGCCAAAGTACTCAACAGGACTTCTTTAAAATAAAGAATGTTCAAATTTAAAAAAATTAAAAAAATCATTCCAAATTTTTAAAATCGTCTTATGAAATTTTAAAAATTGATCCAGTTTTAAAAACCCATTCGAAATTTCAAAATCACAAAATTATAAATTTTTACAAATTGTAAGGACTTGAAAGTTTTTTAAAAATTTTGTTAAATGAATCAAACCTTTAAAATTTTGTAATTCGAATTTTTTCAAAATTTGGCTGAAATTTAAAAATTAATTCACACCTTAAAAATTTATTTAAAATGTAAAAATTACCAAATTGTGAATTTACACTAAATTTCAAAGATTGAAGACTAGATAATTTTTTTTTTAAATTTGCTAAAATTTAAAAATGTTCAAAATTCATATTTTTATCAAAATTTAGATTTTTACCAATTTTTTAAATTTGAAAAATCCAAAGATTGGCTCATTTTTAAATTTTTTAAAGTACCTCCCAAATTTTAAACCTTTATCAAATTTACAAAAGTATAAGATTTAACAAAAAAAAATTAATAAATTTTCGAAATTAAGAAAATTGTAAAATTTAATCAAAATTAAAAAATCGATCAAATGTCAAAAACTTATTAAAATTCAAAAGCAATCGAAATCCAGTTTTTTGGTGATTTTTCCATAACTTAAAATTTAAAAATAAGTAGATATAGGTATTATTTATCAAATGTTGAAATTTTTTTTCAAATTTAAAATATTCGTCAAATGAATCAAACTTTAAAAATTGGTCTTGAAAAAATTTCAAAATGCAGCTGATTTTTAAAAATTAATCTAAACTTCAAAAATTTATTAAAATTTGAAAATGACTAAAAAGTTTTAATGGATACTATGTAGATACAAAATTTTAAAAAAAATGCTCCGATTTCGAATACTTAGGCCCATTAAAATTTAAAAGTGACCAAAATACCAATTTTTTTCAAAATTTGAATTTTCACTATTTATTTAAATTTTAAAAAACTCAAATATCTTGGAATTTTTGTTCAATTTTTCAAAATAAGATTTAACCACAAAATTTATGAAATCGTACATAATCTAACTTCAAAAATTAATCCAATATCAAAAATGTAAGGCAAAGTGATAAATATTGATCACATTTGACCAACATACGATATGGCACTTTGCCTTATTAAAATCTTCAAATTTCTCCAGTTTCAAGATAACTTGAATTTTTAAAAATTCAGAGATTTATTCAAATTTAATTTCGAAATTAAAAAATTTATCACCCTTATCCATTAAAAAAATCTCACCAACTCCATCTAAAGCCCAATCCTCACGGGTGTAATAATCTAGTAATTATGAACACCCCAAAAAAAAATTGTCAAAATTTTTAAAATGTAAAATTTAATAAGCATCAGAAATTCATCCAATTTTTAAAAATGTGGAAATTGCTAAAATTTTATCACTTTTATTAAATTAAGAATTTTATTTTGAATTTTTCGCAAAATTTCAAATTTGAAAACTATCCAATTCTAAAAATTTATTATAATTTAAAAATCACCAAAAATTACAATTTTTATAAAAATATTGAAATTTCCCTCAGTTTTGAATGTTTTTTATTTTCTAAATGTAAAAAATTTACCAAATTTAAGAAATGTTACAAATTTTTAAAATTGTATAAATTTATTGAATACTAAAATTTAGCCCAATTTTTATAAAAATCGTTAAAGTTTAAAAAGTATTAAATTTTAAAATTATGACTTTCAAACGATTTTTCAAGTATAAGATTCGTATTTGACGTTCAAAAAATTTTATATTGTTTTCATTTTGCTTCAATGACAAGGTACCTAATTACCTATATCAATTTTTTTTTAAAGCAGGAGCTTCAACCTAAGAGCAGTGCTTTAGCTTTTGCATTTTTTTTAAATTTAAATAAAGTAACACATCTGAGAATATTTTTTACAAATTAATTTTTTTGGAAAATTTTATTTGGTCAGAAATTATTGGAATTTATTAAATCTGAAAAATAACAGATCTAAGTACATTTTGGTAAGTAGAACTTTTCAAAAAAAAAAATTAAAAATTTTGTGAGCACAAAATCTATTAATAATGAAATTGACAAAAGACAAATAAAACATCTGCATAAATACCTACTTTGGTGAATTGAAAACTTTTGATTTTTTTTTTCAAAAATAATGAACGATTAATTTGCAAAATAATACCCCCCCCCCTCGAATGTGTATACTTCAACGAATTTGAAAATTAAATTTTTAAAAAAAACTTCAACAATAAATGGGTACATATTAAAATTTAAAAAAAAGTTATTTGCCAAGAAATGTTGGGATTTTTTTCCAAAAAATTTGTTTAGAAAATTTTAAAGTCTTAAAAATTATCATGATTCATTAAATTCGTAAAATAACACATCTTAGTGCATTTCTTTCGACTTCGAATTTTTTTTTTAAATTATTAAAATTGATCAAATGTAAAAAAAAATTATCTAACTGAAAAATTTTCCAATGCTGAGAATACGTATTTCATTTATTCAACTATAAATAAATCTGACCAATATTTCATGTTGTAATCAAATCTTCAAAAAATAAAAATAAAAATAATAGTACTAAATACCACACATGTCATTGCACTAATAATTCACTCGGACTTATTAAAATCGATTATAATACCATAAAAAAAAGGTGGAAATATTCTCGCGTCATAAAACACAAACCACATTTATATGTTCATTTATATGTAGAACATATAAATGATCGGCACCGAAAACGAGTTAGAGAGAGAAAAAATGAACAAAGCCATATATATGCTAGTCATTGATGGTAAGCCCATTAATATGGTATATGGCACTACGTACGTATAATTGGTGAAATTCAACCATTGCGAGTGTTTTTTTTATTTTCATAATTCCATAAGACAAGTGTGCTAAGTGGTGAATAGCAGTACTACGATGCATAATCATTTAAAACACCCTTGTTTTTTATTTTCTCAACAACTTTTCAATCTCTTGTATAGGTAGGCAAAGGCATATAGGAGTACTTACGAATCTTAAAAGCTTTTTGGATCTTTTGACGAGCATCCGAGTGAAAACACTCGGTAATATGCTATGTTTAGTTTCGCCATAGCACCTAATACTCTTTGTCTGTTTATTCAAGCGTACCCTTCTCGGTGTGTCTATTGCAATGGTGCATTTGTCGTTTGAAATTATTGTTAATGTGGAAATTACTTTCGTTAGAATGATCCAGTATATACGCGAGCAATGAGCAGGACCCATGCCCATAGTGGTACTGGTTTTTTTTATTACGTTCTCTCGAGCTGCGGTTGTCGTCTCGCAGAAGAGGTATTATTGCGCTACGAGAGTATATAGAATTCACTTGTTGAATACCGAATTGGAGTTGGAACTTGGAAGACGAGTGTACGCGTATCTCGGCGAATAAAACAAATATCAGATTATGAAGAGCTAGTTTTCTAAACGATATTGATAATTTTCGGTAGACTAACCGGTATTTCTAGTATTACTTAACCCTTTGGAGTTCTGTGCTTATACAAGATGGAGGTGGATTTTATACGTTTTTTTTCCTCCGTCGTCATTTCGCTGGTCGTCGTCTTAAACTCGTGACGGTATTTAAATTGTAATAAACTCAATGAAAATATTATTCGAAGCTCGAACTGATTCGAGTATCGAGTCCAGGCTTGGGTATCGCGATGACCACTCGACCATAGTGTTAGAATGAAGCTTTGGCAGGTCATCCTCGGAGTGGTCTTCTGAATGACCAAATTCTTAGTGTGCATTGGACAATGAGCCAATGTTTACTTTTAATATTCATCTCGTACTCGTTGGTAACTCGAACCGGATACTTGGAATGCATATAGGTTTATGTACTTGGCAATAGCTGATTGCAAATTGCAACAATTTGATTTCAATACGCGTAATTCTGCGATGTAAACGTGCCAGTCTAGAAATAACTATATTAAAAACCTCAAGTTCAATCTGATTTGAGGAACCGGTTCGACACGTCGCGTCGGTTGCACCAATTAAAATCAGCTAAATTCATTTTCCACAGGTACAGGTACTGTGCAGGCGCACGTATGTGATTCGTTCGACGAGGGAGAAAACAAGTACGAGTTATTAGGAACAAAACGTATAACATATCGAAACAAACCCGTCTGCGAGATGTTATTTTTATACATATGCTCGCGTTTTATAGAATTCTAAATTATGTGTGAATTTAGCACCAAAAACCAGTTTTCAACTATTTTCTTTTAATAATCCATCTACAATTTCTATACGTATCCATAAACACGATATTTTATTATTTCAACGTTTTGTTACAGCTTCATTTCTTATATAGGTACTTTTTTTTTTTCTACAACTCGTATAAATTGGGACGATTTCAGATAATTTTTTTCATTTGTTCGTCGCATCGTTTTCTCGTATTTGAATTTGAGCCATCTTCGATCATGAATAGGATCCAGATCAGGATGCCCTAGAGCCGAACGAGCGACTCGATCCAAAGTACTTTTTTTTCGCCATAATTAATATAATAATGAGGTAATTCTCGGACGAGTTTTGAAAATTATGTTTTTATTAGACGTTGTCGTATATTATTAAATGGGAGTCTTCGTTGTCAGCCAAAAGTATGCTAAACATCGGTTCTGTTTGGCGCCTTTAAATACATCGCAGATCGCATTCGTATGTTCGTAAGAGTAGATTGAATTGATGCGAACATCGTGGCGGATTTTTTTTTTCATCTTTAAGTGCTTGTCGAGTCGATGATTTATAGCAGATATAATACGTTTATTTCAGATCGAACAATTAGACTAATGAATCGTTTCAGAGTCTCGGTCTAGATTTTATGGATACCAGTTCGGAATTAAACTTTTAATCGAGTTTTTTAACGCGTTGCCATAGAGGGGTGGAAAAAAGGTCACCTTTATGGGCCATTATCTGGTTCGTGCAGTTTTTTTCCATTATTTTTTCGAATAGATTGACTTCGCGATGTTATTAGACCCTCGCGTGAGATTAATTCTAGAATGGAAATGGCGATAGAGGGGTTTGTTTTACTCTAAGCTCGATTTATTTCAAAATGGTTAGTTAAATGTTTTCTATAATGGCAGTAATTACAAAAAATTAAAAACAAAACAAATTATTTTCCAAAAAATACCAATAAGTATTTGTAATTTTTTTGAATATACATGCTAATTAATTCACAAAAAAAATCAAAAATATAAAAACTCTTGATATTGGACTCAATTTTTAAGTTATTGCAAAAATTCAAAATTTGTTGATTAAATAATATTTTTCAAAAATATTTCTAATTAATCATGTCCCCAAACATATCTTCTTAATTTTCTCAAAAATTGATGATTTTCACAAGAATTAATTATTCTCACAAAAACTGATGATTTTTTCAAATATTATCAATTTCTAAAAGAAATTATTGCAACCTTTTAAGAAATCAAATTTAGAAAAAATAAAATAAACATGATGACTCTCTGTGAAAAATTGATACTTTTTTCAATGTGTTCGCAATAAAGGGTGATTTCCTGAAAATTAATCATTTTTTTAAGAATTAAAGATTTTTCCAAGAATTGCTAATAATCTTAGCAAAAATTAATCATCCGTTCAAAAATTAATGCTTTTCTGTAAAATAGACCACCTTCCAAAGAATTGACAATTTTCTCAATAATTAATAATTTCCTCAAAAATTAATATTATCCTAAAAAGTTGTTTATTTTTTCAGTAATTTCTTCAAGAATTGATAACTTTTCAAAATTCTGATAATTTTCTCAAGAATTTAGAATATTCTCAAAAATTGATAATATCCTCAAAAATTTATTATTTTTTGAAAAATTTATAACATCCCGAAGAGTTGATAATTTTTTCAGAAAAGTAAGTACGTATAATTTCCTAAAGAATTTAGAATTTTCTCAAGAATTGATAAGAACACTTTTCTCAAATTATTGATTATTTCCTCAAAAATTATTATCATTTTTTTACAGAACTAATAATTTTCTCCATTCTTAATTATGATACCCAATTGTGTCAAAAATTGAGAATTTTTTTTCAAAAAGCGAGAGTTTCTTTCAAGTATTGGTAATTTATAAAAAAATTTATAATATCCTCAAAAATTTGATAGCTTTTTCAGATATTTTAACAAGAATTGATGATTTTTGAAAAAATTGACAAATTATTCAAAAAATGATAATACCCAATCGTATTTTGAAGAGTTGATAATTTTTTCAGGTATTAATTTCTCCAAAAATTGATAATTTTTCCAGGTATAAATACAATTTCCTCAAGAATTTAGAATTTTCTCAAAAGTTGATGATATGTTCAAAACTAGATACATTTCTCTAAAATAGATAATTTTTCACAAAAAATTGATAATTTTGTCAATGTATTGAGATTTTCCGAAAATTTAATAACTTTTTTTAAAAAGTGATAATTTTTTTCAGATATTGAAAATTTCTTCAAGAATTTAGATTTTCCTAAAAATCAATCCTAGTTTTTCTACAAAAAATTGATAAATTTTTCTCAAGGGAATTGATAATTCTCCAGGTAACGATAATTTCCTCATCAAGAATTGAAAATTTCTCAGAAATTATACATATTTTTTTTCTTCTTCAAAAATTGATTATTTTTTCAACACTTTAGGTAAATAAATTTTTTTTTTTTTAATTTAAATTTATTAAATAAAAATATACGTTATAAAAAAATATAGCAGATTATCTAAAAAAATTTGAAAGATTTTTTTTAAATTTAGAAATTGAGAGCTCGTTCGAAGAATTTGAAAATATTTCTACGAACGATGACCTATTTTTTCATTCTTCGAACTCCCATCACAGACACTATCTCTTGTCTATTCAAAAGATATGCGAAAATTGTCAAAATGAATATAGTTTCGTAAGAAGAAAGAAAGAATTACTCGTACGAAAGCCAACAAAAACATATTTAAAGCCATGATTTATCTTCTGTGATATTATAATACAGACGGAATGGTAAGTAGGAAAAAAAATTACACGATATGCCAAGTGTCGCCCACTTGAACCACCTGTGCGTACTTTTTATTTTCATCTCGATTCGTAATCTTTTTACGAAATATTTATGCGGCTAAATTAAACGTACACATAATTCCTTCTAATCTGAAGTAGTCGACCTTAACTGAACAGGTACACTGAAAGCACGTAGATGTATATGGGCAGATCTCAAGAAATGGTGACAATTCACAGGTGCTTTTATTACATATGCAAGTATAACAATGTGTCTTACGATGATTAAATTTTGATTTTTCTAAAAGCTACGAACTCGAAAGAATAAGGATAGCCATTTTTTTCACATCACATTGAAATATTAATTTCCTTATTTTAGCATACCTAATTACAAATAAGTTTGTTTTACGAAACTTGCAAAATGAGAATTAATCTAAAAGAGTGATAATTACTCTAAGATAAGGGTTTAATGCTCATGTATACAGAAAATACCATAAAGAACAGATTCTTCATCCGGAGAGTTGAATTAATAATAGCACATGAATGAATCGATCTGATCAGCAAGCTGAGAGCAGAGGTATTTCAACACTTGGACTTTCAGCAGTTCGTCGACCTCAACATTGGCATTACAGTCTCTAATCGAGTTTTCTAATTTGGAATCGAAATAATTTATAGAATTCGCTTATCAGCGGTACGACTTAGGAATAGCTCAGCGCATACCTTTTTATAAAACGCACCTTATTGTTTTCTCTAAAACAAAAATAAAGAGAGAAAGAGAAAAATAATTAACCGAGTTTCAATCCGTGTACGACCGCGATTCACGCACACATTCGAGCAGAGCCGAACGCAGCATATGAGAAATGCTGTTATCGCTTCGGTAAATCGATTAAAGCGTATCATTAGCGAAAATAAAGACCGACGTACATGGCTTTTTAAGCAACGGCGAAAATTAAATTATTATTTTAATTGCTCTCGCGAGTGCGAGTCTCGCGAACGGTCGTGCTCGTTGCGAGAAGACGCTGCTCGAGAGCTGTTTGAGGCCTTCGTATAGCTTCGGGCGAAAGGTGAAAAAAATCAATTGAATTTATGGAATTCGCTCGTTAAGATTTTTCTCTTCACTGGTCTAAAAGCTTAGCACCTGCCGAGTGCATTATCCGGCTGCGATAAGGTGCGACATGGTGACGACTAAGATGCTGCTATACTCGACAGTCGTAGAGTTAGTCAATGGCACTGAAAAGGAAATTTGCTCTTTGGTCCAAAAATCGAGCTATTTCTGTAAAAATATGCATTTTTGAATGGTTTGGGGATGATTATTTTGTAATTTTAATGACAATAATATTTATGAACTGACAAAGAAGGAAAAAAAAAATTGAAAAGTAATACAGAGTGAAATAACAGGAGAGTACATCAGGAAAATACAAGGAAAATGAGATAAAACATTAAAATTCAAGGATATTGAGGTAGAATAGAAAAACGTAGAAACAAAGTAATTAAAAAAAAAGAAACTTTTTTAGAAAATTTTCAATTTTTGCGAAAATTTTTAATTTTTGCAAAAAATTATCAATTTTGTGAAAAATTACCAGTTTTTGTAAAAAATTATCAATTCTGTAAAAAATTACCAATTCTTGTGAAAAATCATCGATTTTCTGAAAAATTCTCAATTTTTTGGAAAATTTATCAATTTGTAAAAAATTATAAATTTTTGTACAAAATTGACAATTTTGTGAAAAATTGACAATTTTGTACAATATTATCAATTTTTAAGAAAAATGATAAATTACATAAAAAATCAACAATTTTGTAAAAAGTTACCAAATTGTAACAAATTATCAATTCTTGTGAAAAATCATTAATTTCCTACGAAGACTTCTCAATTTTGTGAAAAATCATCAATTTTGTGGCACATTATCAATTTTTGTAAAACATTGTTAATTTTATAAAAAATTGCCCATGTTGTGAAAAATTGTCAATTTTGAAAAATTTTATTACTTTTGTAAATAGTTACTTATCAATATTGTAAAATTTCATCAATTGCTGTGAAAAATTATCATTTTTGTAAAATTTCATCAATTTAATAAAAAATTATCTATTTTGTAAAAATTATTGATTTTTGTGAAAATCATCAATTTTTGTAAAAAAATCACCAATTTGTAAAAAATAATCAATATAACAACAACAAAATTATTTATTTAACGAAGCCTGGCATCTTAGCCTTTAACGTTTTATAATGTTAATTTAACGAAGAAAAGTAACAAAAGATGAATTAAGATAACATAGTATTAATTTAACGAAGAAAAGTAAAAATTATCAATTTTTTGTGAAAAATATACAAATTTGTAAACCATTACCAATCTTGTAAAGAATACACATAAATTATCAATTTTGTGAAAATTTATCAACTTTTGTAAAAAATTGTCAATTTTGTAAAAATATATCAATTTTGTGAAAAATTATCAATTTTTGTAAAAAATTATCAATTTTTGTGAAAAATTATCAATTTTGTAAAAATATATCAATTTTGTGAAAAATTATTAATTTTTGTGAATAATTATCAATTTTTGTGAAAAATTATCAATTACGTGAAAAATTATTAATTTTGTAAAATTTCATCAATTGCTGTGGAAAAATTATCAATTTTTGTAAAAATCATAAATTTTTTGTGAAAAATTGTGAGTTCTTTGAAAAATTATCAATTTTGTGAAAAATTATCAATTTTGGTGAAAAAAATATACTAATTTGTAAACCATTACAAATCTTGTAAAAAATTATCAATTTTGTAAAATTTTATCAATTTTGTAAAAAGTTATCAATTTTGTAAAAAGTTATAAATTTTGTGAAAAATTATCAATTTTGTAAAAAATAATCAATTTTGTAAAAAATCGTAAATTTTGTGAAAAATTTTCAATTTTGTAAGAA
>FIZV01050694.1:0-10116 GCA_900050545.1 Trionymus perrisii | reverse complement strand
AATTTACAATTTCAAAAAATTATTAAATCATTAAAAATTGGCAATTCTTAAAAAAAAAAAAAAAAAAAAATGGAAAAATTTTCAATTTTTAAAGTTTAATTATTTTTAGAAATGTGGCAATTTTCGAAAAGGTGATGACTTTGAAAATTCTGCTATTTTTAAAAAAATGATAATTTTTATGAATTGGAGAATTTTATAAAATTCAACAATCTTGGGAAATTTGTCATTTTATGAAAATTTACAATTTCAAAATATTATCGAATCATTGAAAATTGGCAATTTTTCAAAAAAAAAAGAAATGTGACAATTTTTGAACAGGGTGACTTCAAAATTCTGCTATTCTTAGAAAATTAATGATGTTTGAGAATTGAAGAATTTTATAAAATTCAAAAATTTTGAGAAATTTGTCATTTTTTGAAAATTTACAATTTCGGAAAATTATTATAATATCATGATAAATTAATGATTTTCAAAAATTCGTTAATTTTGAATTATTCAATAATTTTTGAAAATTTGTCAATTTTTGAGAAACCGACAATTCAGTTACTGAGAGCCGAAAAAATATGATAGGTGTAAAAAATGACGGGGATTGTGAGAGCAAATTGGGGAGAAGTTCTCAAAACATGTGGGGGATCTCGACACCCCTGAAAGGGGTGGAGCCTAAAAACTCCTATTTATAAAATGGTTTGAGCCCAAAAATTCTTTTTAAAGGACGGTACAGACTGCAGAGAGAGAGAGAGAGGCTGAATGCTGAATCATAAGTAACTTCATTCGTGTACAAGGCACCTAGATGCGCGTGCAAACCAGTGCGAAGCGACGCGAGCAACGCCGAACCACGATGCGCGGCGCGGCATGATCACCGGCAACGTGAACCAGTTTCCATCGATTTCGAAGCGGAAGTCGTATCGATTGCATGGCGCATGAGCCGATTGGAAGTTCGGAGCCTTACTGTACTTCTATTTTGCAATAAATTGGATATTCCACTTCTCGTCAATGAGTCTAATCAACAATACTAAGAGTGTATTGACATCATTATGCCATCGACTCTCTCTACATCACATGAGGTTTCTTGAAATTAACTGCGCAACACGTCAGAATTGATTTTTCAAAGATGGCAAAATTTTTTCAAACCGTGATTTTTGAAACTCAAGTTATTAGGTTATTACCTAGTACCTACACAGTACACATCTACAATATATTAGAAATTTTTTTAATTACAAAATTTCTTTAAAATTACAAATTTTTCTAAACACTGGGAATTTTTCAAATTTCAAATTTTTTTATAGATTACCAATTATTTAAAGGGTACCAATTTTCAGTTCTTTAGAAATTGGAAATTTGTTGGATTCTAAAATTTTTTTTTAAGTAGGCATTAGGTAATAAAATTAATAAGTACAATGTTTCAAATTTTCAATTTTTGTATTTTTGAGCTTTTTATAAATAGCATTTTTTTCAAAAAACTGTCTATTTTTCTAAACTTTTTTCAAAAATTGCCAAATTGCTCATATTTTTTATCTTAGAAATTTGAATTTTTTACGATTACAAAAATTGCATTTTTTTTTTAAATTGTGAATTTGTAGGTACTTAAGCTTTTATTTTTTTGAAAACTGTAAATTCTTCAAAATATGAAAATTTTTAAAAATTTGTTCAACTTTTTGAATTTTCGAATTTTTTGAAATTTCAATTCTTTTCTAAAATTTTAATTCAAAATATAGAATTTTGTACAAGTTTTTCAACATTCTCGAATCGTTGAAAATTATTGAAATTGAAATTCTTCGAAATATGGAAATTTTTCAACAGTGACAATTTTTTTTAATGCCAAACTTTTTAAAAAATTCAATCGACAAGAGGCATATCGCTCGTAATTCACAGCACCGCAAGTACAAGAACATTCTGGTGCGGTTATCATTTTGACAACCGCAAAGAGGCGGTAATTGGACCGTCAGAGAAGTGAAGGCAGAATTAAATACGGTGTTTTGTATGTGCGAGAATGTGTTTTTTCTTTTGCCTATTCAAAACCAACACTCAACCCTCGAGGGGTCTATTGACGCAATATGCCAGTCAACTTGATGAAAACGAGTATTTTGTTGGCTAGATTGCGGTACATGAGTACACAATGGATATCTGTCTGTACGTATAAGGAGCCTGCCACTGCCCCGCATCACGTTGCTCTCAATGTCAAGTTAACTTTGTCAAACATTGATCAATGTTTACGAATTGGTCGGCTTGATCCGTGTTTCTGCTTATATAGAGAAAGAAGAAAAATACACTTCGGTACTCGAATGGATGAAAAATTAAAAATCGTGTTTGCAGAATTTCAACATAATTTTAACCCTCTCCTCCCACTTTTCGTAAGTCAAAAATACTCTCCACTAATAAAGTAAGTCATGGCTTTAAATTTCTTCTTCCCCTTCTTATTTTTAATTCACAGAAAATGCCATCATCTCGAGAAAAAAAATACCAAAAAGAAGATAAATGAGAACCCACACCGGCGTCACTTCAATTATCGTTTGATTAAAAACGTAACGAAATTTCATCACTCAAGTTCAAAAAATTCCAACTTATTTCTCAATTTATCAAAATTAAAATTCAAAGACTAGAGAAATTACCCTCGTACGCTGTCGTCTTAAATTTTCCAAACGAGAAAAGTAGAAAAATTACTCGAAAGCGCATGGCGAGATGCGAATGACAGTATTTCAATTAAAACTTTCCACCGAGTTTTCAAATGACAGAAAATCTAAACATTGAAAATTGCGATTATGTTTTCTGAAAAGATGGCATACTTCGGAGAAAAGAACGCTAATGAGATAGAAAAAGCGAAACAAACGGAAATTAATAATTGATTTTTCAAAAAATTGCGATATCCGCAAAATGCGACAAATGAATTTGCAAAAGTTTTCCTGAATAAGTATTTAGTCTAGATTAAATGGCACTTCTTTTCCCTCACCTTGCACAATTAATATTTAACCCTCTCGTCCAAACTTTCAAATTGAAAATTTTTTCAAAAGAAACTTATTCGTTTTTGAAGAAGTAAAGAAATGATTTTGTAACTTGCTCACCAACGAAATTTTTTTTGAATTCAAATCCGGATCTTCTTGTAAAAAAAAATCTTGATATATGTAACTAATTTGAGTTCTTTGCAACATTTTTTCTAAATTCTGATTTAAAATAATTTTTTTAATATTTTTTATTTTCCGAGAATTTTTTTCAAATGAGAAAATTCTAATTCTCAAAAGGTATGTAATGGAGAATTCTTCATAATATTTTATTTTTTTTTTTTAATTTTCGAAAATTTTTATTTCGATTTTATTGAATATTTAGTAAGTTCTTGTTATGAAAAAATCATTTTTCCTCTAGTTAAATTTTCAGTGTTGCCTGCTAGATCCATTTTTAAAAATGACAAAATTTCTTCTGTAATTTAGTTGAAGGAAAAAAATTAAAAAATTGGGAATTCGTTCTCATATAAAGGAACAACTTGAATGGGTTGGAAAAAAATTCAAAAGTTTGAAAATTGGTCAATTTTAAAAATTTGGGCCAAGGCAGTTCTGAAAATTCATTTAAAAGAAAAAAGAAAAATTTTGAATAATTTTCTCTTGGGGAGAAACAACCGGAGCAGGGGGTATTAGTGAGATCAAAAAAAAGATCAAAAAAAGATCAAGTATTATTAAGTAAGAATTGTAGTCTAGTTTCTGTAATTGCTGCCTTAATAATCCAGCCAAAGTCCTGTTTTCAGTTGATTTTTTTTTTTTAATTTTTGGCAAGTTCCTAAGAATTTTTAATTTAATTCAATTTCCAGTTTTTAATAAGTTTTTTTTTGTAATTTTTAATTATTTTTTTATTGTTAATATTCCTTCATTTTTTAAGTTGTTAATGGATTAGATTGTTTCTATGCTTCTTGTCAATTTAAGGATTTTTTTTTAATTATCAAAAAACTGAAAGACGAAGTTGAACGAAGAATCGGGAGTTCCTGTAAAGGTGGCAGATAACTAAGAAAATTATAGTAAAAATTGAACTTGGAAATTTATTGTAAAATATGACAAGAAAGTATGGCAAATTGAAGAAATAGATACTTACAAATTTTTTTAGAAATTAGTGTTAATTTCTTCATTTTCAATTTTGTCTCATTTTTTGGTTTAATTGATTTTATTGTTTCTGTGCATTAAATTATCATACGAAAAAATTTACTATGAGAGCGAGATAATACAATTGGTACAAAAATTACAGTTGCAAAAGAAATTGAACTTGTTTGAAAAATTGTTTAATGTTTAAGTACCTATTATAGCAGAAATTGAACAGAATAGCAGAATGTCAAAAAACGAGGCTGAATTCATTTAAGTATTTTTTCTTCAAAATTCAGTAAAATAGATAGAGAACAAGAAAAAAAAACTGATAATGAAGAAATTGATAAAAATTGAAATTCAAGTACCTACCTAAGTACAGTAACTCGAATAATTGACCAAACAAATGAATTGAAAAATTGATTTAAATCTCATTGAGAAATATTGCAAATTATCGAAAGTATGGAAAAATTGAAAAAAAGTTTTTAAAAAAAGTTAAAACTGTTTTTGGATCGATCATAATCGAATTTTCTTCCTTGCTTTTGAAATATGTACTACTCGATAAGTAATTTGTTTGGGTCAATGCTCAGCTACGGCTTCTCTCTCCTTCTATGTTTTACTTTTGCTTCGAAATAAATTTCCTCGAAAATTTCTCTTCGTAAAAAGTAGGAAAAATTTTCCCATATTTATCGAATATTTCCTCGCCGAGCTACACCAACGTTGTTTGCAAAATGCAGGGCGAAAAACTAAAACCAACGTAAAGAAGAAAAATATTAGCAACGTAATTCGAGCAATGGTTAAATTTTTATACCGTTCAAGTTTCTTCTAAAAGCTCGATAACTGGAACTCGTACGTTGTACGCGATTTCAAAAGAGTTGAAAATACGCGCGAATAATACGAATCGCCTACTTATCGACGAGACGCTCTCTGGGTACGAGTATAACCCGCGAGAGAGGTTATTTTCGTACCTACATTACATACATACATTAAGAGTAAAAATCACGCTAAAACGATTTTACGATTTTGAAAAATATTTAATATATTGAAGCCTAAGTTGAAGAGAGAGAGAAAGAACAGTGCAAATAAGCACGCGGCATTTCAATTTTAATACAAGCAACGAATACGTCTGAAGAAAACATAATATTATTGATGGAAGAAAAAAGTAATGGAAAAAATACCTAATACGTTTATATCGTCTGATTTCTGGTGTTTCGTCGAAATTATATGCTGCAGACTCGAAATTAAATAATTCGAGTGTCTGCGCTATGTAGATGTTCCTTTTGATTTTTTAAAGTTTAAAAATAACTCTGGCAACGAAATATGATCTTGAAACGCGACCTTGTAAGTATAGACGATAGAAAATATTTTTAATAAGCAAAATTTTCGTCAGAGTGAACTTGGGTAAAAGCTTCGACGTTATCGATAAAAGGGGTTTAGAAAAAAAAAAATTAAAACCTATGGTATAAGAAGGTAATTTAGTTTGAAAGTTAAAGACGTAGAAAAATAATAAAAGTAAAAAAATTACCAGTTTGAAGTTTTTACTCGAGAGAAAGTTTTATTGTTCGAAAGGGCAGGCGAAGAAGATGATTCGAATACGGCTGAAGTGAGCACGTGACGAATTTTTTACGCAGGATTAACCCCTTTTTGTCCTAAGAAGAAAGTTAAGTTGACTTTGGAACAATTATTACGTAAACGTGAGCTCCATGGTTAAAAAAAAATCGAAATTTTTTTCCAAACTCGAAATCTTACGCATCAAATAGGTACCTACTACCTACCTACGTATCTGAGTTACCTACATTTCCATTTACTAATTCAAATTGAAAATGGTTGAAAATTAGAAAACACAATGAAACATAAAAAATAGTGAAAATTTCGAATTTGAAAAAAAGAAAAAATAGAAAATTGAAAAATTGAACGAAATTAAACTTGAATCAAAAATAAGTGCAAGTTAAAAAAAAAAATCAAATGAAATTGAAAAATGAAATAAATATAAAAATGAAATAGGATTTTTAAAAAATTGAAAAAATGATGCATTACAAAAGCTGATTTCTGCTTTTCATCGCAATTCTTTTTGCTTCTTTCAACTTGAAACAAAATTCAAATAAATAGTCG
The DNA here is from genome assembly GCA_900050545.1 of Trionymus perrisii. Taxonomy (NCBI): domain Eukaryota; kingdom Metazoa; phylum Arthropoda; class Insecta; order Hemiptera; family Pseudococcidae; genus Trionymus; species Trionymus perrisii. The sequence continues at coordinate 3,946 of FIZV01050694.1, read as the reverse complement.
AAAAAATGTTTGATCCAATTTTTTTTTTAAATAAAAAATTGTAAAAAAAAAAATAAATTAACAAAAAAAATTGTAATTTGAAGAAAATGATTGTTCAAATGAAATTATTGGAAAAAAGTAACATTGAAAAAAATTGAAATAGAGGTCACTAAAAATGAGGAAATTGAAAAAAAAAATTGAAAATGGGGAAACATGAAAAATTATAAAAAAAATAATTGAAAAATGATTGAAAGTGAGAAAAAATGGAAAATTTTCAAATTAAAGATGAATTGAAAAAAAAATTGAAGAAAATCAACCATAATTTAAATTTATTTTTTTTTAATTTTTCTCAACTTTTAATTAGTTGTTTTTTGTTTTTCCGAAGTTTTCCATTTTTTGAATCTTTTAAAGGAATTTTTCATAAGTTTTTTGTTTCCTTTTAATTTATTTAGGCATTTTTAATTTATTCCAATCTTTTTCAACATTCATTTTTTTCAATTTCAATTTTCTGGAATAGTTGTGTATTTCATTTATTTTTTAAATTTTTAAATGTTTTAAATTAATTTAATTTTTAATAATTATTTATTTGAAACCAATATTTCTCATTTATAACTTTTTTTGAACTTCCAATTTTATTTTATTTCAATTTTTTTCAACATTTACAAATAATTTAAATTTTATCAATTTTTTTCTTATTTTTTTATTTTTAGCATATTTAATTTTTTGTCAGTCAGTTTGAATCCACAGTTTTTCGAATTTTTTAAATTTTAAGGTAAATTTCGATTTCTTTAATTTGTAAATTTTTCCCAACTTTTATTTTTATTTGAAATGTCACCTTCTCAGTTTTTATTTTTTTTTTTTCGATATTTTTCATTATTATAAAGTTTGATTTTAAACGATTTTTAGGTGTTTTTTTTAGGCACTCTAACCTAAATTTATATTTTTTTACAGGTTTTCAATTTTGATTTATTTTTGATTTATTTTTTTCACTTATTCATTTTTTCCAAACTTCCAATTTTGTTTTATTTTCAAGTTTTTTCAGTAATTTTCTAATTTTATTTTTTTTTTCAATTTATATTTTTTTTGAACTTCTCATTTTATTTGAATTGAAATTTTTTCCATTCTTTTTAAATTTTCGATTTTTTCAATCCTTTCAATATTTTTTGTGTGGAATATTTCAGATTTTATTTTTTTTTCACTTTTTTCATTTTTTAGCCTTTTTAGTTGTTTTTTTTTTTTTCGTTTATAAATTTTTTGACTACAATTTAGTCAATGGGAATTTCCATTTCCTTCGACTTTCAAACGTTTTTGAATTAAATTTGGATCTTTTTCATTTTTCAAATTTTTATGTATTTTTTTCCAACTTCCAGTTTTATTTGGATTTTAATTTGCTCAAACTTTCAATTAATTTTTGATTTCTCAATTTTTAATCTTCTTCTATTTCAATTTTTTTTCTTATGTTGTTTCAGAAATGATTTTAGAAAATTTTCTAAATTATTTTTGTTCGATAGTTATTTTATTTATTATTATTATTTTTTAATTCAAAGTAAGTATAGTAAGTAGGTACTTAACATTTTATATGAAAAAATTTAGAATTTGGCCCACAAGCAATTTTTCAACATTTTCGCTTAAAATTAATCATTCCTAATTTTGTTCAATAATAAAATCTTTTTATTTCCTTCAGTTTTACATTTTTTAGTTCGTCTAAAAAAATTGTTTTTGAAACAGAACATTTTATATTCTTCCATTTTTTGAAGGAGAGAGGGACCTTCGTTGAGATTTTTTTAGATTAAGTACAAATTTTTTAATTTTTCTAAAAAATAATTTAAAATTTTATTTGAAATTATTTCTAAATTTTTTGAATAATTTAAGAAACAAATAAAATGATTGAAATTTTGTTTTCTGTTCGTTTTGTTCAATAATAATTTTCTCATTTATAGTGTTATCTTTTTTTTTACTCCTTCAAATTCTATCCAAAAACTTTTTTTTTTTTTAATTTGTGTAAAATGTAATTCTTTCAGAATATTTTCATAATCTATTTTTTTAAATACTCATTGAATTAAAAATTCTCCCAATTACTTATTTAAATTTTGTTTTAATTTGAATACGAATTTCGGAATTGTCGTCAAATGGAAATTTTAAAATTAAATTTTAAATACCACCCAAATGATCGATTTTGGTGTGAGGTGAGTGGAAAGTCATAAGAAGGAAGAGATAGGTAGTCAATTTTGATATAAAAACATAGAATATAGTAAGATAGAGAGATGCTACTTTGCGGAGGAATTTGATTACGATAGAATAGCAAAGTGCGTTAAGAGAAATGGCAAACGTTTGAAATATGCTCTCGAGAGGAAGTTCGCTCGCGTCGATATTGTATAGAAAACTTACAAGAAGAGATGTGGATGATTGCGGCCCGAAAAATATCCCGCCATTGGTCTTATTGCTCTCTGACTTCGCCTCTGTCGTCTCATGGGATGATGATGATGATGAGGCAGCAACCTAACCGTGCACAGTATAGAGAGTATAAGTAAAACGTGTATTTCTAAAACGATTATATGCCTCGGCCGAATGGTTCGTATGTGAGCTTTTCGAAGATTAAATTATTCGCTTCAAAAGTGCCGGTGCCGAAGCCGACGCTGGCGCTCGAGCAGGGAAAGAGCAGACGGCAAGCGGATTCTTTTAATCTGTAATTTATTTGTCTGCGTTCTCAACCGGAGCCATGGTGCGAGGCGAGGAAGGGTCAGCCATACACGTAACCTGGTTATAGGCGAATTTCCCATCCATTAAACATGGCATTTAGTAATCTGATCAAATGGCGAACGAGCAAGAGCAGAATGGCAGCGAAATCGACGTGTATCGAAATTCCGGACGGGTTATTTTTTCGCCCCTCCTATCAAGCCTCCTGCCTATACTGCTGTCGGAGAGAATGGGTAAAATTGGCGTGGCGCAGACGTTATTGCTGATGCGGAGAGAAAACTCATCAGCAAAAACGGTGCCGAGAAGGGCCAGTGCGAAGGGACCATTAAAGCGAACCCATAAAATTAAGGTATAATGACCAAAATTGACGTTTTTCATTACTACCACCGCTGCGAAACGAGACCGAGACAACGAGAGTGAGCCACAGAAACATTTCTATTCGAATTCGCATCGACGTTAACTTGCTCTTACGACGTATTGTGTTCGAAAACTATAAAAGCAAGGAGACCTTGATATTGGCAATGGCTGCAAAATAAATGCTGCGGTAGAATTTAGATATTGCGGTATATGGTACGAGGTACGAGTGTAATGTTCGGTCGATCCAGGGTGGAGATTTTTCTTGCCATGATCGGAGGTGGATTTGAATTCGTGTACCCTGGAAATTGGATTTCAGTACTCGTATTCAGGCTCGATGAAAATTTTGCGAATTTTTTAAATTCCAAAGAAGTTATTTTCTAACGTAAAACTTCCATCATTTCTTGAAAACTCCTACTCAAGTCCTGCCTCGGGCTCGAAACTTTTATTTGTTCAAATTTCATTTGATTCGAACTAAAATTGATTTTTCTCACTTTTGCATTTTTTTTTTTTTTAATATACCTAGGTGCTTAGGTATTCATTTTTTTCTGTCAACCAATAAATTGTTTCATATTTCTCAAGTTCTAAATGTTTTCAGATAATCAAAGAATTTTTTTTTAATTAGTTTAATCCTATTTTCAATCTATTTTTCTCTTTTTGAATAATTTTTTTATTCCCCCCCCCCGCGATTTTTTTGAATTTTAAAATTTCGCTCCTATTTTTTATTCAGCTTTTTTTATTATTTTCAATCATTCTACCTTACCCTACTTAATTTTTTGCAATTTTGCAATTCCTAAATTTATATTTGAAAAATTTTTAGTTTTTTTTTCAATCTTATTTTTTCTACAATAATTTTTAATTTCATTCCATTTTTTTCAATAAATTTATTTATTTAAGTATTCATTTTCATATATTT
>FIZV01050656.1:0-12339 GCA_900050545.1 Trionymus perrisii | reverse complement strand
AAATTTTAATTTTTTTTTTCAGCAATTTTTTATCCGATTTTACCATTTTTTGAGGCATTTAAAAGTATTGAGAATGGCCAAGAGGTAATAATTTAAAAATTATAGTTCAAGCTTTTCGCCATTTATATGAAATTTTAATAGCTTTTGCAATTTTTTAGGTACCTACTCAAACAATTTCATGAAAAAAGTAGATATATTATCATTTAAATAAAAGTTTGTAAAAATTCTTCGCCAAATCCATATAAAAATTTTCCCTTCCCTGCACCAATTCTTTACCACAACTACCAGTTGCTCCTGGCACACAGTACAGCTTTCCTTCATCGTCGATGAAAAAAAAAATTCCCTAATCGGCACACAGATGGCATCACTCGTGCGAAAAAGTCGAGCTTTAAGAAGGCGAAAAAGATCTCCGCAGTATAAAGGAAACACGTGCTTTGACGCAATTCGACATGCAATCGTACGTGTACGTGTAATACTAACTGGAGGCGAAAATGTTCTCAATTCTGAGCCTATGGCAATAAAGGGAGTTAATCCTATCGGGAATTAAGAACAAAAACGGACAGATAAAAGGTCATTAGGAAAGGGAGTCGCATCGCACACCTTTTTCACAATGGACAACGGAAAATGGTCATTTATCTAATTGCCGGACAAGGGACTTTATCTGTCTTGAAGTGTAGAAGCGAGTTGATTGGCTTAAATTAAACCCCTATTAGGAACACTGCGGAAAATAGCTCGTGTTATCTCGTTCGTATATACGAGCTTCTTTTAATGATAATCGAAATGGCGCTGGAGGAAAGAAAAAAAAAAGTTTCGTAAAGACGATGCTGCATCGTGTGTACACGACGATCGAGTATTTTCAATACAGAAACACCTACCTACGTGTATTTTTTTCTCCTTCGATGTTTATTTTAATCGTCGCATCGTGTCGTCTATTTTTTAATCTGGTGCAGGTTTTGCATTTGTCGTCGCAGACACTAGCTCGTATGCAAATTAATTCGGAAATTTATTATATAATTCAAACGTATCCAAACAAGTATCTCTCTCTCATCTGCATCCTATCGATAGTCAAGTTGATGAACTTTGCGGAGGAAAGGAAAAAAAACACCTTATAAATACCGCTTGTTTGGATTTTTCGACGACAGTGTCATTTCGAAAGAGTTCACGATCTCGTTTTGTGTATTGTTCTAGCCATTTCAGATACCTCACCAGCTGAATAAGTCTTCGAGCTGAGTTTTTCAAAAATCCTGGGGTAAGTAAGACGTCATAATTATTTTCTAATCGAAGCTTCAATAATAAATCAGCCCGATAAAATACCCAAGTATTTAGTCAATTTAACAGTCGATTTTGCGGAATTTAAATATGAATGAAATTACACATTATGGTACAAAGTATTGCGTAGCGAGTTACATGGAAAAATCTACAGATAGAGCTGTATCTGGCATCCCTCGTGTACTTTGGCATATTTAATGGGCGTGACTATTACAATTATCTTTCTGTTGTGGGGGAGAGAATAGAATCAACCCCTTTTTTAGCATACACGTATCTACCGCATTTGAAACGAAAGCTGGCAAAATTTCGAGCCTCTACATCGATTCGCCTGTCGCGTGTATGTATCGACATTAAAAACTCGATTTCATATTCAAGGTTATTGCGTGAATTTTTTAACATAAGGAAATCATTCGTGAATAGGGTCAATGATCGAACATATGGCAGCTAAAAATCGAATCTTGTTTCTCGAATTATTCCAGTCGTCGAGTTCAAGGTCGTGGAGAGATTTTTGGAAGAAAATGATGCTCGAAGGTAGATTTGGGATAATAATCGGAGAAATATAGAATTTTTTCGAGATTACAGAAAAAATGAAGAATAACATTTTAGGAAATTTAAAGAATTAAAGCGAGATTATTGCTTCGAATGGAACGAAAGAAAATTTTGAACAATTTTTTATTTAAACAAAAATTATTTTTTCATGAATTAATATCTACTGCTTTTCAAAAAAAAAAATTGATAAAATTAAATGAATTCTCAAAAAATTTGTCGATTTATTAAAATCCAAATATTTGTTAATTTATCAAAATTGTTAAAATGGGACGATTTATCGAAATTAAAAAAATTATGGAAAAATTAAATACTTACGAAAAAATGATGAATAAATTACCGATAAATAGAAATAGAATAATCCAGTGATCAAACAAAAAAGGAAAATTGATCTTAGACAGATGAGATATATTTCTAAAATTCCGTAAAAAAATTTTTCAAAAAAAAAAACAAGAATTTTGCAAAAGCAAAATTTTAGAATTAAAGTACCTATAAAAAAAATTTAAAAAATTATTTCAACAATTTTTTATTTAGAAGGTGAAATTTTTGATGTTTGTTTTTGGCATTTTTCTAAAAAAAAGTTTCTCGAATTTTTTTTTGCAAAAATAATTTTATTTTGCAACAAGATTTTCTACAGGAGAATTTTTAATAAGAACATTTAAATTCTTATCAGGAAAAAAAAAAAAACTAGTAGGTATGTGAAATTAAAAAAAAAAAAATATGTGAATTATTGTTTTTAAAAAATAGGTAGTATAAGAATTTCTTTAAAAGAAATTACGAGATTTTTTTCTGAGATTTTTCAAAAAAAAATTTTATTTTTCAAGATTTTAGAGAAATTTTACAAAAATTTTAAAGAGGTAAATTTTTAAAGAAACCCTGAAGTAAATTGCAAGATTTTCACAAAAATCATTTCTACAACTTTTTGAATATAATTTTGTTGAGAAAATAAAATTCAAGAAAACTTGAGGGAAGAGAGGGTTTTTTCAAAATTTTAATAAAAATTTTTCCCAAACAATTTTGTTTTTCAATGAGGCTTTCTTGAGAAAAATTTTTAATGAGAAAGCTTCAATTTTCATTTAAAATTTTTATTAAAGAATCTTTAAAAAACATTGTTTTAAAAACAATCGTTTCAAGGAAAAATTTTCAATAAAAAAAAGTGCGATTTTTCAAAAAATTTAATGAACTTTTTTTTCAAAATAAATCTAAGAATTTTTCAACAGATTTTCCTGAACTTTTTTTTCAAGCAATTTTTTTAGTAAGAATTCTGATTAGGAATTTTATGAAAATTCTTCTCAATTTTTTTTTTTTTTTTAATGTGTAGACGTAGAGTTTTTCTAGATTTTTTTCAGATATTTTGTTTTTTTGAAAGTATTTAAAAAAAAAATTGTGAAAAAAATTTGAAGCTGGCAATTAAGAGGACATTATGACATGAAGTGGATAATTATCAGATTAGGACACCCCCTTCCTTCCCCCCAAAAATTGAAGTAAATTATCCAAATATCTGTAATAGAACTGGAAGACCGGAACCTTTAGCTAGCTTGAAAGGAGCTTTATTTAACATATACTGCGACACATTATAAATAATCGACGAGATTATTACTATAATTGAACAAATTAACAGACACGTTGACTTAGACTAATTTACATGACGGCGACCAAACTTGAAGTGAAGCTGCCACCGACGCTGGTCTTACTCGATACCGAGTTAAACCTTACGTCAGTGTTACCAGTTGACTAGAATGGTAGGGTGGGCCACATTGCCTATGACATATCTATCATTTTTTTTTTTTTTTTTTTTACATTTCAAAGGAAAAATCTTTTTTTTTTGGAATAGGAAGACCCCCTCCCCTTTTGTCTGCTTGAGCTCGAATAATTATAAGATTTTAATCAGACAAATTAATCCAATAAATTTTTAATTTAATTTTCCAGGCTCGAAAAAATCTCCAGAATGAAGCTATTTCTCCTATCTTTATTTTTCTTCTTCGGTCTCAGTCGATGTCTCGAGCTGACCGAGAAGTTCTACTGGAATAAGTTAGATTTTAAGCTGGACAACGAAGAAATTCGACAAAACATTCCATCGAACGTCTACCCTCGAGGACTGGAGCTATGGAAACAAAAACTCTTCATCAGCGTCCCCAGGAATAAATCTGAGGTGCCCTATACTCTAAATTACATCGATCTGAGTAAGTTTCTAAACACCCGGCGGCGTTAATTTTTCCCCACAACACATGACCAATCTTGACTTACCACTGAGTTTAAATTCCACAGACACGACAGAAAAATCACCTCAACTACTGCCCTATCCGAACAGCGAAGCCAACGATCTGCAATCCGGTACGCTGAAATCGGTCCACCGTATGCATATCGACGTCTGCGACAGACTCTGGCTAATCGACGATTCCTCCAATAAGCACCTATCCGTTTTACCTAAACTCGTAGTCATTGATTTGAATACAGATAAAATCATCAAAGAGCACAACCTGAGCCAGCACATAAAATGTAAATCCTCCTTCCGCAGCATAATCGTCGAAGTGAACGAGACCGATTGCGAGTCCGCGTACGCTTATGTATCTGACCCTGTGGGGCCAGCCTTGGTTGTTTATAGTTTAAAAGATGATGATTCGTGGCGTGTGCAACACGCTTTCTTCAGTTATGACCCATTGGCCACAGATTACAACACTGGTAACCTGAACTACCAAAAATATCGGGGTATTTTGGGCATGGCTCTGTCCAGACCCAAAGGCAGTCATAAAAGTCTCATATTTCAGCCTCAGTCTTCCAATCATATCTTCCTCGTGAGGACAGATATCTTGAAAGATTCCTCTAGAGCGAATAGTAATTTCCATAAATTCAAGGTATTCGGTTACAAAGGTAAAAATTCGCAATCTTCGGCGTTGGCTTTTGACAAACAGAATGGAATTTTATTCTATGGCTTGGTCAATCAGAACGCCATCGGGTGTTGGAATTCCGAAAAGTTTGGGTATGATTTATCCGAAGGTACTGTGGGAGTTGTCGCTAAGAACGATACGTCTTTAGTGAATATTTCCGATTTGAAGGTCGACTCGAGTAGTAATTTATGGATTTTGAGTAATAAGTATCCTGTCATTACTCAAAAGGGGTTAAACGAGCAAGAAATTAATTTTAGAATATTTTCAATGCCTGTCGTAGATTTAATTGCTAATACAATTTGTGAGAAAGTTACCGAGTAGATTTGTACAAATTAAATTAATAAATAAATATTGGTTTAAGTAATTATTTTTTCATTGCAATTTTTACCCAATTTTGGGAAACTTTTTAAAGCTGTGCAACTAGTTGAGGAAAGCAGATAGAAAAAAATCATATATAAACTTTTTTATAGCAAATTTCAATATCTGCAAAGCATATTTCATACAAAATTTGGCTATCTGTTGTTCCAAAAGCACTAAAAGACATTAAAATAATAATTAATCTACTCAAGCCGAGATCTTTCAGGAGCTAAAATAAGAACTGACTGAGAAAATCGCAATATCAGCCTGAATCTGTCTAGCAAACTCACCCTTCTGTGATCAAAGAATCGCTATCATGATCGAGTTCATTTTAAAGAATTAAATTAATATCCGTCTACCCATCTGATGCTGCATCCTTCTCTCCAGGCAAGGAGTAACTCATCACGAACATAACCTAGCATATCAGGCTGATTGAAATGCTCGCAGAAGAGGCTTAAATGTTGCCAATTCTACGGGCTGACATTGGCAATAGCGTTTAAAATACGATCCAGCATTCCCCATTTCTTCACAAACGTTTTAATAGTTAAAACCCGTGAAAAAAAAAATCGATAAAATATTTCGACGACGGTGTGTTGCATTTTAGAGAGTGAAGTTGCGGCGAAAACAAAGCCAGTAAAAAAAATCGATGCGTGGGGGGTTGTAATTGTGCTTGCATATTGAGAGGGTGCATAAAAAACTGCGTTTATGATAAAAAAACGCTACGCTACGGAGGGGTAGCGCAGTTCACCCCCTGGGTGCTGTTTTTTTTCTATGTACTGCGAAGGGTAAGGCTCTCATCGTTCCGAGGGTGACGAACGAGTTTTTTACTTGTATTTCTGTCTCTCTCGTTCCATCTCGCGGAATAGTATACACCGCTACGCCGCAGCACTCGTTTCGATTGTGAGTATGTTTTTTAATACATAAGTAACGGTGGTAGGGATTACCAAAATATCTGCATCTTCGTATATGTTCCAATTAAAGGTCTAATTGTCGAATGAGCTAATTACACCACGGTTTAGGGATTTCACTTTCACCCTCTGAGCAAACTGACCACGGCACAAAGCTATCACTTGTATCATCTTGTCGCAAATGAACCGAGCCTTTTTCCAAATAAATATAAAGGTATTTCTCTGACGACGTTTATATGTACAATGTAATGCTCGGTCGAGCTTGACCCAAGCATAACATAAACAAGATAGTGCCATGTAGTGCTCTATCCTTTCGTCGACCACTTCTTTTTCTCATTTTTTCCCTATTTTGGTAACATTAAACCGGGATGCAGGGTATTTTGAGGAGCAGGAATTTACCACAAACAGGCTTTGAACGTCTGCAATGTAAGCTTCCTTGTGTTGTGTTTTATAAGTAGAAAATCGTTTCATTTTTTCAGATTATTCTTATAATTGAGCATGGTCTACTCAACGTGTTTGTGCCAAAATCAAAATATGGCAGGTGCTTCTTTACTTCATTAAGTTAACAGGTAGGTACTCGATTTTCTCGAGTGGGTGATAATTTCTCAAGCCAAGATAAACAACTGCGAATAATCAGAAAAATATGAAACATTGTACTTCAATCATGAAGTCATTATATCTTCTGAAAATACAACACACGTAGTCACGTATTCATTCGTTTCGAGCTACACAGATTTATTAATAGACAATAAGTCAATATTTCAATTAATAAACGACAATTTATCAGGTCACGTAATCGTGAACAAGAACCTTAATAAATTCCATACCTTTCAGACACTATTTGATTAATCTTAATTCGAAAAATTAGAATTGAAATTAATCATGAAATTACTTCCAAATGAAAAACTTTTATTTTTATCGATACAATATAAGTAAACGAGCAAGTAGCACGCTTAAGTATCTAACAGATTGCATGCATAACAGAAATAACCATTTAAGGATTTGAAAAATAATGGGACTTCGTTATTTTATTCAATTATTTTTAATCGTTTAACTCGGATAATTTATTTGTTTCCATAATTTTGTTTCGAGGGAGAAGAATGTAATTTAATCAGAGTGGTATCTGAGAAAAATACAAAGAAAATGGATGTTTATAAAAAATTATAACATAAATTGGTGTTGCTTTTTTTCCAAAAAAAGTTGACAATTATATTCTGTTTTTATATTACTCCATCTGCAACCAATTTCACGAAATTATCGCAATGAAAAAACCAGACGACCTTGACAATCTACACCAAATTACCACAGCAAAAACCGGCTAGACTGTTTTTTACACCTTTTTAAACTTGTTGACCTTGACAACCTTAACTGAACTATTGCAACAAAAACCAGCTCGACTGGTTTTCATTGCTTTGGAACCTGTCGACCTTGACAATCTACACCAAATTATCGCAGCAAAAACCCGCTTGACTGGTTTTAACACCTTCGAGACTTGTTGACCTTGACAACCTGAGCTGAATTATTGCAATAAAAACCAGCTCGGCTGGTTTCATTGCTCTGGAACCTCTCGACCTTGACAAGGTGATCTGAATTATAGCAAAAACCAATTCCACTTATTTCAAACAGTAAGATAACAGATTACCTAGACAATTTTTCTGAATCACTGTAAAAAATAATACTTGATCATCGTTTTTGAAAATCAGTACAATCATACGCAAAAATGTAAAAATTAGGAACTCGACATTAAATTAATTACAACTACGTTCTCCAGCTAAAACCTAAATTTTTTACAAACTAAATCTTTAAATTCTTCAACTTGAAAATTTAATTTTAAAAATATTTCCAATAAACAATTTAACCATCACACCATTGAATTTGCAACCCTAAACCTAGATTGAGAAACCCTGTAATCATACATGATGCAAAACTACCCTTGTGAAAAAAAAAACACACATCTGCCCTGACCTAGAAATCGTAATATCGCTGTTCGATAAATTGTCTAGTCTCAGTTTGAAACATGTTCGATGTTCGATGTGCGCGAATTTCTAACCGTGAATTTGACCGGAATATGTTTTAAATTTTTTGCAGTTTTTGTTTCTTGTGTGGAGATATACGTGTGCATCTTAAATACCATGAGGGAAAGTGGCGGCGATTCATCCCTTCTAATTCCTATAGTATACCATCGGCTACCCTATTTCAAAGAGGAGGAGACATCTTGCGGATAATTTACATGAATGCGAATGTGCATTGGAATTGGAATGGGCGGAAATTCACGCCTACATGTTTAGGCTATCGATAGGGACATGTATTAGCAGTGACCATAGAATATCTTCGAGGTAATTTTATATTTAAAATTCAATTATTTTGGTGAAAATTGATCCCTTAGTTTGTTAAGAATTGAAATATCGCACTTATCACTTTTTTTTTGCTTAAATTGCACGATTTCCAATTATCCGAACAATGGGAACATTTTAATGAAATTTATTTTCGAGCGTTTTTAATCCCTGGAATTCTTGCTGGATTGCAATATAAATGAATAATGAAGTATCTTCATGAAAATACCACCCTTCAGGGATCAGCATCTTTGCAACCGTGTACCTCATTTAAGTAGAGAAACGACATAAAAACATAAATTAAAATCTTTTTACGAAAAACATAATAAATTAAATTTATTCCGGTAATAAGAGAGAGTGAAATTCAGACTCTGGTTTAATTAAACAACCAAAAGAATGCAATATAAAAAAGCTCATCGCCCGAAAGAGACGAGACCAAAGAAGAAGAAAAAAACTGCTAAGAAAATCACAAAAAAGAGGGAGAAATTAACATCAATCTTACAAGATGTTTTAAATGGTTTTAATCTTATCCATTCATTATGACTGCTTACTGCCAGTAATTTCCAGTGTAATCACTTTTTTCATCTGTGCTATATTGTCGGACCGCCCCCTCCTTTGTACTTGGCTTTGTTCTTTAATCTGCGGATTCAGCGATTCGTCCATTTCTCTAATCTCATTTCTTTTTTAGTTCCAGCTGTTAACTTTTTTCCTACTTCTTCTTAAAGTCCCTTCGTTAATTTTTGCCGGCTTTCTCTCTCTCCTCACTTCACCAATCTCGACGAAGAGATAAAAAAAAAGATAAAAATGGTATAATGAGAAATTCTTAAGGAGTATTTTTAATCCCCGCGGAATGAAAGTTTCTACAGATACTCCCTCGGTCTTCTTTTGCATGCTTTTTTAGAGCATAGCTTTTAAATATTTTAATCCGTCCTGTAAAGTGGTTTTAGTTTATGGTTGTAAGTTTTCTTCTTCCTTGAGAAAGCTGAAAAATTATAAAGTTGTAGGGTGTCTCAAAAGGTATACGCTGGGTGAATAATAATTTCATCAAGTCGGGGTTTAAAGTAAATCGACTTTTTGAGGTCTCGAGAGATGGCAAAATTTTTATGAATTTTTTTTTAGTTAAGACAAAAATGTGGCATGTACTTTGAGCAGTTTCTTGACTGCGGCTTATTATCATCGTCATTGTCACTATCATGTTGAACTTTTTGGTGACATTCACAAGCCTCAGGCAGATTTTCCTCTTTCTCTTTCCTACTTAGATTTTTTCTGGTGACTCAAGTCTAGCTCAGTCATGCTTCATTTTATTTTATTTCCAGTCCTGGACGCTTCAGGGGTGACTATAGCTCCAAACAACAGTGCATTTTTTTGAACCTTGGACAGATTTTTCTCCTTTTTCTTCCTACCTGGAATTTTTTTTTGGTGACTCTCAAGTCTCAGCCACACTTAATTTTATTTTATTTCCAAACCTAAGTTCCTGACTCTTTCGGGGATGACTAGGTCCAACTTTTATTGATTGAGATTGGAATTCATTTTATTCTTTGATCGTGTTCTTGTCTGTAGTGTATCATATAGTTGTAGTTGTCATCGTCATCATCATCATCATCATCGTCATCATCATCATCGTCATCGTCATCATCATCATCATCATCATCGTTGTAGTCACCAATTTTTTGGTAACATTCACAAGCTTCAGACAAATTTTTCTACCTCTTCTTCTTCTTCAATTTTGGCTGCTCTCAAGCCCCCGTCCGATTTTTCTATACCTTCTTCTCCTTCCTTTTTAATTTTCTGGCGATCATCAAGTCTCAGCCAAAATTCATGTTTTTTTTTCCACCTACAAGTTATTACTTCAGGAGAACTTTCTTCATGTTCCAGTGCCCCCAAGCCTTCTCCAATCTATTTATTTTTCTTCTTCTTCTTCTGCTTCTTCAGTTGAGAAAAAAAAATTGAAATTAGCCTCTAAAAATATCATAAAGATGGAATTTTTATACGAATCGAGGCACGCGAGATGTTTCACATCGACTAAGTATCTCTTCATCTCGTACACGAGATACTTGTCAGACAAGACCTTTTATCTAATTCTAAACCTTTTAAACGCTAAAAAAAAACATCCTATTATGGCACGTGATCGCATAGAAAAACCCTTCTCGGTTCATTTTTTCTCTCCAAGACTGAAAAAAAAACACAGTCACGCGTATAAAACAAAAGAACCTTTAAAAATAATTTTTTTATCAACGTCTCGCACTCGGTACTTAATGAAAGGGGACTTGAGTATTGTTCTGCAGGTATCACCTCTTGAAAAAAAAAATCGAATTGCTTTAATCCTACTTTTCGACGGGGTTTTAATTACATTAAATACGTTAATCGGAGAAAAACACCCCTTGTTTAATCATAAACCGCTGTGAAAGAAATCACCGGAGAAGAAAAATTTGCCGAGTTTTTATTTACTTAAAAAAGCCGACACTAGAAAAGCGCGTAACGAAGAAAACTAATGATATAATATTAATAACGGTTTTAACTTCTTAAGGGTAAGAAGAGAAGTTTTTTGTAATAAGTTTTTCATTTCTGAGCCCGGCACGTTGGTTTGGTTTTTTTCGCTTTCTCAAGTTTTCGACTCATTAAAAAATGAAAAGTGACAAAACTTGAAAGCGAAGGAAAGCTAGAAAGATATAAAAACTGTATTAAAGTTAATGAGATTTTAGAACGACTTTGGATTTTTTTTTTGCGCCCGCGCTGAAAATTATGACCGTAATTTCGCTGCGGGTAAAAATGGTTTGTTGTTTCATACTTGGCTTGGTTATTCCATTAAATACGCAATCAAGCTTACTAAACCAGAAAATAAGATAAGAAAAATTGTGGTTTATTGTTCGTATTAATGTTATTATTTTTATTTTTTTGATCACGCTGGCGAGCATTTTCCGCAAATTCGAGAGTCGAAAAAGTTTTTCATCCGTTCGCCGGCTCGAATGATGAGTTTAATTGAATAATGAATCCGAGTCGGTTATTACGCGTTCAAATAATAAACGTAGCAACGCACACACCATATAACATTCTCTCACCACGCAACAGCAAGGGTTGTCCGATTTAGCGCCATTTTCCATTTCCCGACCGCCATCCTTGTTTTTAGAATTTCACTTTCAATCCCTTTTCATACTTATATTTTCCGCTGCCAACGTTGTTATAATAATTCCACCAAATGGACGAATTTCCTAGTTTGCGCCGCAAATTATCTTATATTTTTTCTTCTTCGGCCAAATGATTGATCTTTTTCCAAGATGGAAATGTATTTGTTACGGTTCGCTGGATTTTTTTCCATCGTTTTCGTTCTTTCATTCTTTCAATAATGAGTTGAAAAAAACGATGCAGAAAATGAAAGATGAAGTTTCGTCCAAATTTTGAAATGTTCGCCAAGATGAAGAGTATCTACAGCCGACTTTTTCTCAATTTAAAAACACTCCGAAAAAATTAATAAATTCTAGCCAACAATAATGAGCGAGAGATTTTTCACATTTCGACTCCTCGAATTAATTTTATAATCAGTTTGAATATTCAGCCTTGACTCGGTATACTTAAGAGGGTCCTGGCAAGAAAAACCATTTTTCACTTGAAAGCTCATCTCAGCTTTTTTATTCTCTTGCAATCTAATCCGAGCTAAATTAGTGAGCAGGGGGAAACATTCGGGGATTAAGATTATAATGAGAACACTCTGTTGATATCAATCAACTTGCTTTCTTCTATTCTGTTTTGTAAATTAATCAAGTATAAAAATATTCAGGATGATGAAAGCGAATTGATAAAAATGAAAATTTTGGCGCTTCGCCAATTTTTCAACATCATTTTTAATGCTTATAACAATTTTAAATCATTAAAAAAAATTAATTCGAAAAAATAGATTTTTTGAAACAAAAAAAAAATTAATTAAATTTTTTTAAATATAATTTTTAATAGAAATTTGGCAACGTTGTTTTTCTTGATTAAAATTAATTTGTAAATAATAATTATGTAGTAAATAATTTTTACTTTATTCAATATTGAAAT
>FIZV01050646.1:0-11993 GCA_900050545.1 Trionymus perrisii | reverse complement strand
ACCCCCGAATGTGTTACCATTTACTTTAAACTAAGATAATTTTCAATTTTTTTTTTTTTTTTTTTTGGAAAAAAAACTTTTATGGTGGCAAGAAAAATTTTACATATGTTTTTTTTTGATAATTTTTTTTAATGGAAAAAATCTCATCATTTATGAGGTAAAAAATCGAAAATCGCTTGATTTCTTTTTGGAGTTGAAATATTTTCAGAATTTTGGGAAAGCATATCTTCCGATTGGGGGGGGGGGGGGAATCTCCTCATTTTTTAGCGTAAATAAACTTTTTTTTTTTTTTTTGCGAAAAAATAATGTACTTTTTTGAAAGTAAAAAGGTCCAGATTTTGGAGCACGAGAAGATTCTAAGTCGCTGATCCTCGAATCGACTTCAATGAAGAGAAAAATTTTCAACTTACTACGATCAAATCGTTGGAAAATTTAACGGATTTCTCCTTTTCGAAATTTTTTTGCAAATTGTACTCCATAATGGCACGTTCTGCTTTCAAATCATCTGATTTCCTGAAAAATGAAAATTTTCAAGTTGATATTTTGAAAAAAAATCATAACTCGACGATTACATTAAATTTTCCATTTTTTGTTTCCCTATTCCATAAACTTACTCTTTGGTAGCAACTGGCACCTCTTGAGCGGCGTTACTTGAAGGCGAAACGATTGACTCCACAATGTTGACAGATGGCAGCAAAGAGGACGTCATAATATCCTTAACTTCACGACTAATCGTCACCTCAGTCACACTACCATAAAGATCGATAACAGCGTACAAATCCTGAACAAAAAATTACCCTCATTGTAGTCACCGAATCGTTGAAAATAGCTCGGAAAAGCGTCGTAAAATATTCTACATACGCCGGAGATATCACTGGCGGCTACTCCTTGGTCGTGACCATTTGTATAAAAATGTAACGTCCCGTCTGAACAATACTTAACCCCTAACGTCGAACCACACTGCAACCAGTGTAAATTATGCCCGTAATGAGCCTTAATAATACGACCATTATGCCAAATTTCGTCGCCGTTCAAGTACCACACGTCAGGTTTTAAACAAGATATGGTCGGAGGTAAGGGAAACTTTTCCGGCTTAATTGTGGTCACTCCTATGCTCATAGATCCGGCATATTTTCCGTTCCATTTTGTAACGCATATTTCGTACAGCTTATCGTGTTCGAGGATAAAATTAGAGAATACTATTCCGTTGTTGTGTTGAGTAGAACGCGTAGCAACGGTGAGGTCTTCCGAAAATGTAATATTTTTTCCGCACCATTGACTGAAGCATCTGTTAATCGAGATTGATATTTTAGTTAAACGGTTCACAAAAGACTAGGTAGTGTTCAAGGGTGGTTTTTTACTTCGGAGGTCCGTCGAATAACGTTTGATTCGAAGGCACAGAACGAATAACGTCTTCGCCCCAATTTGAAGTGGACTGATAATGACTAGTTTCGTTACTAGAGCCGTCTATCTGGCTCTCAGGGGGATTGACTATGGTTACCTACGAAAATATAATTAGAATTGGAAGTCTCTAAGCTTAAAACGTCTTCAGAAGAAAATCAAAATCAAAATACTTGAGCGCACTGCCCATAAAGGTCAATGACCGGATATATGGTTTCAGGTACGTGACTACAAGCTTCTCCTTGATCAATCTCGTTTAAATAATAATGCAGAGATCCGTCCGAATGCCTCATTAATCCGATAACTGTGCCAACTTTAACGTTATCTAAATTTAACGCGTATCCGTATTTGATTACTACTCCATCTTTCATCATATTCGATCCTAAAAATAAAACAAGAGTCAAAAATATTGGTCAAAATGGAATATTCGCGATGAAAATTCTCTTTACCAGATAACATCCAAGTATCGTGATCCAAATCGGTCATAGTAGCTGGTAATTCTAAATCGTCGATATTGATTGACGTGATACCTGTAAAATGAGATGAAATTTAAACATATTCTGAGCAATTTGTCACGCTAAAATGGTAAAGCGAGCCAAAAAAATGTATACCCAATTTAAATAGATGACATTTACCAGCTTCAATCGAACCGGACCAGTGTTCGATTATTTTATCGATAGCAATGGCGAACATCTCGTTACTTTTCAGTGATCTATTCGACAAAACTACTGCATCGGTGAACTCTGCCATTGGCTGAGGTCTCATCGCAGTTCGACCATTATTACAGACACGGACATTTTTACCGTGGTTGTAGTGGAAACATAAATCCCTGAAAAAGGAATTAGTTTATTAACTCGGATTATTTTTTTCGGTCGAAAGACAGATGTAACGCTTACAAAGGTCCAGTAAAAGGTAATGGAATGATTAATTCGGAAGGTGACATGCAGCTGTAGAGGAGATCATATTCTAAAATGGTGGCCTGGGCTGCTTGGCCGTACAGATCGATCACACCGTACATTGGAGTACTTATGTTCGCATTAACTTCACCTTGATCGATTCCGTTTACGTATAAATGTAACATTCCATTATCCTTTATTATAACAGCTACTCTGTCTCCAGCCTGAAATCAATCGTTTGATAAATTAGGTAGTGAAAAAATCTGCAGAGCTCAAGTCGTAAATTAAAAATGATATGTACCTGTAATCTGTCCAAATTGATACCATAATCGTCCATCACAGTAGTCCCATTATGCATAACACCGTTTCCAGTCATCATCCATGTACCAGTTCTATAAAATAATTTAAAAATGACATATTTTTTGACAAGAAAATCAACCATTAAATGGGAGTCAAGATTTCATACCGAATATTAGTCATGGTCGATGGAAATTCTAAATCAATAGGAGAATGACTAGTGACTCCAATTTCAATAGAACCAGCCCATCGTGATACAACTCTGTCCAGCTTCACTTCGAACGGTTCATTTGGTCTTAATGGTCGACACGTCAAGACAACACCGTTATTAAAATCTTCTAACGCGCTAAGAAATTTGTAAAATTGAATTAGAATAAATTGTATACACTTATATTTGTATTTTATTCTTTTTTTAAATAATATTTACTTCGGTCTGTAAGCTGTTCGACATCCATTGGTAACGGCAACATGATGACCGCATTTTTTATGAAACAAAAGACACTGCGATTTTTCTTCAGGAATGTCTGAAAATTATTTCTCAATTATTGTTCCGAAAAATAAAAAAATATTTTCATTTAATTCAAACTTACCGATTAAACTGTGCAATAGGTGGCAACCTTGCATAATCGTCATTCTTCTAGTAATCACATTATCATCGCGATCATTACGATCAACAATGGTAACCTGTTCAATCAAGTTTCAAAATAAATTTCATGTCTGACAGAAGAAAATATTGCAGAAAAAATTAAAATACCTTAACTGTCCTCCCGTATAAATCGACAACACCCCAGAAGAGTACAGGAACGTTACTGGCAGCAACACCTTGATCCAATCCATTGATCAAGTAATGTAAATCACCACTGGACTTCCTCACGAGCCCGATTCGATCACCGATCTGAGGCAAAGGACGAATTAAAAAAGAAACAAAATACATGAAAAGGAGAACGAGCTCGTACCGTTAATTCGTCTAAATTATAATCTCCATAATCTCGCTTCGTAGCTTTGCCATTAGTCAGTATACCACATCCGGACATCATTATTGTTCCGGATTTCAAATTGGTCATGGTGGGAGGAAATTCTAAGAAATCGGGGTTATGCATCGTGATACCAACTTCTATACTGCCTGACCATTTCTCGACTAAGCGATCGATTCGTATCTGAAAAAAATCAGCAATTAGTACAACTGGTTTGGTGATAGAAATAAATGCAGCGAAATATTTACTTCGTATAATTCGTTAGTTAAAAGTGGCCGATGAGTGATAACGACGCCGTTATTGAATTCATCAAATGGTCTAATCCTTTCGGCGGATCTTCCATTTGCTGATATCTTAGCTAAGGTACCACATCTCGAATGAAAGCTACATCAAGTGAATTTCAATAATCATATGTTACGTATACAAAATTATTGAAAAGTGTAACGAAAATTAAATTTACCGTATTTTATCAGGAACTAAACCAGGAGCTGGATGTACAGGTGAAATATCAGAATCATTCGGAGGTACTAATGTAGTCTGATGATCGAAATTGGTGACTAGATTACTCAATACACTATTGCCTTCAGCGATTTCGCATTCGTCTACTATAAAAAAATAGTTTACAAGATAGGTATAATCTATTTTTGAGACTCGTTTCTCATTACATATTTTCTTGTAGCTTGCTTTTTATATAAAATTACTTACAAGTATCCAGCTCACTAGATATGGTAGAAAATTGTATATTTTCTACGGGTGCATAGGAAACCACAGATGCTTGAGCCACCTGCCCATATAAATCGATCACAGCGAAAACACAACATGGAATGTGATAAGCGGCGACTCCTTTACAAATTCCGTTGATAGAAAATAACAACTCATCTTGGTCAGTTCGCATAATACCGACTACATCACCTTCGTCGATTGTATTCAAATTCAAGCCATAAATATCGAGAACCGATCTACCATCTTTGAGTACGCTACTGCCTGATAGAATCTGTACAAAGGTTTAAAATAAGAACTTCGTAATGAGAGAAATGTATTAAATAATTAAATAATCACCCAAGTTCCATTCTTCAGGTCAGTAGCATTGGCAGGAATTTCTGTACATTCTGGGTCACATTTCGTGATCCCTATTTCTAATCCACCGCTCCACGCATAAATCTACATCATTTCCAGTGTTAGTAAATGTATCAAAATGGTAGCAGAGAATGCATCGAATAGACTTACTTTCTTTTCAATTCTCACTTCGAATAAATGATTACTTTTCAAAGGTTCGCTACTGAATACTAAACCGTGATTAAATTCTGATAGATTCCGCTTAGCTGTTTTATTGTTATTGAATAAAGTAATGCGGCCTCCACATACAGAGTGAAACATATCATGGGGCTGAATTCAAAGACTGCGTCGCACCTGAAAGTAATAGGGTAATGATTACTAGAGAGGCAAACTGTATATGAGCAGTAGATAGGAAATAGTCAAAGGTTATGTATTGCTGATGAGCTGTAAAGAAATGTAACAAACATACCGACTCCAGCAGTTAGAATGGAAGACGATGACGATATACTTAACAGTAACACGAATACATTTATAACACTATTCGTTAAATATTTCGCATTTCATTCGGAATTTCCTGATATTTTTTCTAGCTGTTCCCAACTTGTTTACTTAACAAATTTCAGTCCAATTTCAGCCAATTTCAGTCATCAATCAATACAATATTTTTTTATGGAAGTGTTTCATTGATAATTTGCGTTGTGTTTGAAATTTTCCGCCGGAATATCGCAAAATGACCACGAATCGTGAAAAAAGAATTACCGGTACGGTTCAGGTAAATTTTTTAAAAGTTGATTTCTTCGAATTTAACCGATGGCTAAAGATAGCTAATTGTTTCATCCGATTATTTAAGCAATTAAAATAATTAATACGTATAAAAAATCCACCAAATTAAGCTTATTTTGTAAAATATAAAAACGATTTCAACATTGTACTCCTTTTTCTCCTCCGGAATGAAATTTTACGCTCACGTTCTGGTTACACTGCTCAACCAGGAGCCAATCAAAACTCAAATTTCTGTGTCGGACTAGGACGTTGTTTTTGCCAAACTCGCTTGGCAGAATTTCTAGGTACTTTAGTTTTCATTGACTTGTGTCGGTTGTAGTATTGTGAGTGAGGCTTCGTTCGTCCGAATTGTGTAATTTGTCGGCGGTTTGTTAAATTAATAAAAAACCACACACGCAAAATGGCTTTATATCGTGCAACCGCTTCTAAATTGTGTGAATTGAACCAGGTAAATTAGCTACAAAATGAACCATTAGCTTTACAAATCCATCGTTACTGTTTCATCTCGTATTCGTGAAATTATCGCCACACGCCGCATGATCACACTTGAAAACTGTGTTTTCTAATCTGGCGTTTTAGTATTTTTAATTACACAAGGTTTTAGTGTTTTTTTCATTTCATTTTCAATAGGTACTCTAATTATATAATATCTCATTAGTATGTTAATTAAACCAAATTCTGCAAGGTGCGTCTGGTTGTAATTGACCGAGTCCGAGAAACGTGTATATTTTGTATGGATTTTAACAACGTGTCTTTACCATGTATTTAGTCAGAAAACTCATTCAAGTATGTTTTGTCGTCCCATGTTGATAACGGTAGTCTTAGAACCTGTCTTAGCGTGAAATCGCCCATTTTCGGAGCTACCTCTTTATTTTTAAACTCGTCCCTCTATTATCACTATTTCATCACACACTAACCTGAAAAATTATCAATTTCCGCGAGATTGTAAGCCTGAAATTAACCTTTACTATAGGTATTCCAAGATTGGATCGAAATCATCTCCATTCAGCCTTTGCGCAGATTCACTAAATCTCTGACCTTTCACAATGATACCAATTCGTGACCTAATGTAAGCTGATTTCTAACCAACCGATAATGTATAATTCCAGTCCAAAATCACTAAAAACTAAAGCAATTGATTGCTAATTCCATCATTTGCATCGGAGATGACCTTTAATTTATTCAATTACGAAATATGTAGTACCTAGTGTTTTTGTTTTCTATGTGATCGTCATCATTGAATTAATTCTGGCATAAAGAATCTCGTTGGCTGATTTTCAATTTCGAAAATCGCGAACGAAATTATTTTTAAAGCGAAGGCTCATCGGTACCCTTGAAATGCACCAGCTTAAGAGTCGGCCTTCTTTTGTTTATAACTTGTAAACATGTGATAAGAAGACGTATTCTTTTGTCAAAATTATTACGTACGTTCAAGGCCTATAGGCGTTACTATAACGCCATTGAATGAACTTTCAAAACTGATCAAAAAAATTTTCCAATTTGGACACCCTTTGGTCGAGCTACGTGACGATCCGAATCAATCGGTGTTGAAATTTAGCACCGTTACTCTGGCATCGGCATCTCTTTGGCATGCATGGCGTGTACTTGCAATTTTATATAAAGATAATTCTAACATTGGTTCATTGTCAAGGACGATTATCGCTTAACACCGCGAACATTGCACGTATCAATCGGCCAATTATCCCGATAACAGTTTCACGTATACTGGTTTTTTCATTTTTAGCAAATTAATCGTGAGCAGCGTGCGGAGTCACGAGATGCTTTTTTTTCAATTGAAAGATTTAGTGGGTTAAAAGCAGAGCTTGAATGTCGCGACAGTGTTGTTTTCTGTCGAGGAAGTTGTTAATTAATGATCGCATCATCGCGTGTGCCGCAATGTGCTATTTATGATGACATTATTTTTCCTCTTTGGTAAAATGTCCATCCTGACCTTGGAAAGGTTTACTATATATGTTTTTGATTTCAATACGGTTGTTTATTTGCAAATAGTCTGGGAAGGTATCCTGTTATAGGAATAAATTCACATGGATAAGGCTGGATGCGAAAATAGGAGACAATAGAGTTTATTTAACGAGAAATTTTAGCACCAGAAATATTACCAATTTGTTGTGAAAATGGTACATTGTGTAGAGTTCAAAAGAATTGAAAAGTGAGTCAAGCTCTGAAGCTCAGGAATGGCGAACAGATCGATGGAGGGTGGAACAGTGAGGGGTAAAGTATGGAAAATACAGTCGAGAGAATAATACTCTAGGGGTGTTTTTGGTTCATTTCCTCGTTTTTATTTTTTTTGGAAAAAATAATGAGAAGGATTTCAATTTTTTCTTTCTCGGGATTTTTTTTTTTTTTTGTATTATCGACTATTAACTCTCGATTTATGAAATTCTATCATTTTGAAATTTTCAAAAAAAAAATCACCCAATTTTTTTTATCATACGAAGTTGAAAGAGTCTTGAAACGCTTACGTGACTGTCGAAGTGTCAGATGGTTTTTTTGGCATGTATATTTTAGTGTATTGCATAATCGAAAGTTAAGGTAATCAAAAGAAGAAGGGGAAGGGAAACAGCCAAATTGGTTATAAATATCGGACTACATTTTATTTTCAGCTTGACCAGGAACCTGGACCATGAAATTTACAACTGCTCTTCCTCTGTCGATTCATTTCTTCTCGACCTCGTATCCAATTTCAAATTGTTGTATTCTTTCAAAAATTGAAAATTATCAGTTTCGTCGAATGTATGTGTTTGTATGAATCATTCATTGAGGCGAGTTATCGAAACGATACTGCTGTTGATTCATGATAAATTATGATTACCGCCAACTTCATAAGAAATTGCCTGAGAATTTGGTTTTTTGTTTTTATTTTTTCGTAAATAGTCGAATTTATTGTTTTGATTTTTTTTTTCAATTTTTTTACAATATTGTATGATTTTTTTTTTTTTGGAAATCTGTCTGTTTTAAGTACTAATTTTTCCGTCCCACTATTTCCCAATTTGAAACCGTGATATTCAAATGAAAATCAAACATAAAATTTTTTTTTAATGCCAAATAGGTAGAAAATATTTTGAAGAAGTTGTGAACTTGATGGCAATAATTTTTTTAAATATTCAGAAAAAATTACCCAATTTTCAAAAATTTTATTTTAAAGTTTGGATACTTTTCAAAAATGAAAGTTCGAAATTTTGATTTTTGATTTAGTAAATCCTTAAAACTCGAAAATCTTTAAAAATCAGTCAAAAGTTCGAATTTTGGTACTATTTAAATTTTGAAAAATTTTTGAAGTTATATTAGCTTTTCAATTTTAAAAAAAATTCATAGTTTGGTAAAAACTGACATTTTGGTGATTTTTAAACTTTTTTAATTGGGTCAATTTTCAATTTTTTATAATCTTTACAATTTTAAAAATTTCGTAAATTTTTTTGAAATTGGATAAATTTTTACATTAAAAATGTAGTAAATTTTTTAAATTTGGTAAAAATTTTAAAATTTTATGAAAATTAAAATTTTGCCAGTTTTAATCGTTGATAAATTTTTACGATTTAAATTAGAAAATTTAGAAAATTTAGTGATAGTTCAAAATACTGATGAATTTTAAAACTGGACTAATTTTTGATGTTTTATAAATTTTTGCGTTCTTAAAAATTAGTAAAAATTCAAAATTTGGAAAAAATCTCAAGTTTGGTAAAAATTCAAAATTTGATAAAAATTGAAATTTTACTCATTTTAAAATTTTAATAAATTTTTGAAACTCACTTTTTAATGTTTAATAAATTTTTGAAAGGTGAAAATTCAAAATTTGATCAAAACTGAAACTTTACTTATTTTAAAAGTTTCATAAATTTTTGAAACTGGACCACTTTTGAATGTTTAATAAATTTTCGAAATTTGGTGAAAATTCAAAATTTTGAAAAATTTGATGAAAATTGGAATCTTGAATATTTGTAAATTTAATACATTTTCGAAGATGAATAATTTTTTCATTTTTCAATTTTTTTTTTCAACTTAGTAAAGTATTTTAATTCTATAAAAATTACCATATTTCACTGAGAAGATACTTTCGAAAAATTTTGAAAAAATTCCATAAATGGATCATTTCTGCAAGTTAAAAAAAAATCTGTTGAAAACTGTCAAAAACAAAAATTATAATCAAAATATCTAATTTACGTCCCTGAGGAGGAGGTAGGGGCAAGTAGCTACCTAAACATTTCATCACGAGGTTTTTGAACCATAACGAAGGACTAACTTCCTCTATTTAGTTTCAAAAATCTTTCTGAACGCCAAATAACCTCTCCTTGCTCCCCCCCCTGTCCGACCCCGGCTAGGTTCTTTAAAAATTTAGGAAATGTTTGAAATTTGAAAAAAAGTCAAAACTAGAAATTCTAAATTTGGAAAGATTTTTAAAATTTGAAAAAAACTTGAAATTTGGTCATTTTAAAATTTTATAAATTTCCAACGTTTGATAAAAATTTGAAATTTGACAATTTTTAATTTATTCAATCTTCAGTTTGAATGTTGAAAAATTTTCAAATTCAAAAAATTTTCATTCTTAGGTACCAAATTTTCATTTTTAACATAGGATCAGTTTGTATAAAGTTTCATGAATTTTTAGTAGCATTTTAAAAATTTATATTTTGAAAAAAAAAGTGTCAAAGGTCCTGCAAAAGCCTTGATTTTGAAACTTTTATTTAGATGCTCTGGAAATTCGACTCCTCAAAAATTGCACAGAAATGATTAATGTCGAATAATTTTCGAATGCAATTTTCTCCATCTTCCAATCGTATTTTTTATGTTCTTGTATTATTTATTCTGTCAATTTAGTGATTTCCCTGCCATAAAAATAATTCCAAGTGTTCTTGGAGTATTAATTACGTATCCGAACACCTCCACTCCTGGGCTTTCCTGGTATTTCATTATTCGTGCCTTCTGCCTACGTATGAACTTCTATTTTCCTCGATGCAGTATCGATTCTATTCCTTGTCATCGTGTCTAATTGCGAAATAACTAAACGGGAATTTCCAATAACCGATGGAATAGTATCAATAATTTATTCAATTGTGACTTCACGTTGCTTTAAATAATTTTCTTGTCAATGTCAACGATAACCGTGCTGGGTATACTGGCTGCTTTTATACGAATGTGTGTGACTGTGTGTCTGGTATGGCGTCTAAATTTGAAAATACATTTAAACGACGATATTAATGGGTCAATGGTTCGATGTATCTTTTTCTGCGTGTCTGTTCAGTCTACCTGTGCACTCTACTTCTGCGTGTAAATTGTATGCTTTGCTTGGAGTATGTGTGATAAAATTTCGTATATTATTAGGCAATGCTAATGACGTGATATGAGCCTTCCTAAAGGCTCTACCAAACGATGAAAATTTGCACGTGTAATAACCCTGTATTGGCTGAAAATCACACCATACCGAGGAATCGATTACGTAAGCAAAAAATAAAAAAATATCTAGGACACGTGATTATCGTAATATGCGGTGTATTTACCTACTTTAACCGTTTAACTAAATACGCGATTGTACACGTCCCAGATGTCGCGTCTAAGCGATTACAAAATGTCATTGT
Source organism: Trionymus perrisii (assembly GCA_900050545.1). Taxonomy (NCBI): domain Eukaryota; kingdom Metazoa; phylum Arthropoda; class Insecta; order Hemiptera; family Pseudococcidae; genus Trionymus; species Trionymus perrisii. The sequence continues at coordinate 992 of FIZV01050646.1, read as the reverse complement.
TGTGTTGGTAGACAGTCTTATTAAAATGTTACACGAAGAAAAATTCAAAATTATGGTCATAGGTTCCTTCAAATGTAAGAGATTTTGACTATGGTTCTGTTTTTCAGTCGCCTTTATTCTTAGTTCACAGAGATAAGTTGAGACGAGAACGAGCAGATAAGGCTGAAAATTTGCTCGCTTTGGTGTTCAACCTTCGTCGAAGTTCGGTAGAGGTCAAAGAATTATCGAGTTTGTGCGATCGCGCGATTTCAGTTTTTCCCCCTCAGATGTGTGGATTTTTCAATTCGAAGTTTGAGTTTTTTGATTCGGTTTGCCTGAGGATTTTAGCTTCAGTGGAAGGAGTAGAGGATGGAGAAAAGAAGGATTTTTGGAAGTAATCAGATCGAAAGTTTAAGGAATAAAAATTCAAAAATTCTTTAGTAAAATTATCGTCAAAAAAGTCAGTTTTATAGTGAAATTTGATTTTTGAAAATTCCAGTTCTGTCTCTAAAAATCACGCTGGTGTTTTAATTTGAATAAAAATAAAAAATTGCAATTTTTTCAAGTCCTTAAAAAGTCAAATTTTTAAAAATAATGTTTGTATTCCTGTTTTTTTTTTTTTAAATAAAATTTTTGGTTTTGAAAAATACTTAGTACTTGAGTGAAAATTTCACAGAAAGAGAAAATTACTTTCGAACCACCGTTTGAAAAAAAGATAAAAAAAATATATAAAATGATTTTTTTTTGAAAAAAAATCTCAAATAAAAACTTTTGAAGAAAAAAATGATTCCTTGAGAAAAAAAGTTCGTAAAGAGTAAACATTAATTTAAAATGATTAATTGGAAAAAACTCCTCTGGGAAAATAAAATTTCTTGACCAAAATTCCTTTGGAGGGGAGGGGGTATTTTGCAAATCTCATAATTTTTGTCGTGGTACTTCAGTCAATTACATAAAAACCACCACCAAACTAAAATTTTACAAAATCCTCCCATTAAATCATTGACCAGGTACTC
>FIZV01050633.1:0-12389 GCA_900050545.1 Trionymus perrisii | reverse complement strand
AAAAATGAGAAAAATCTCAATTAAATAAAAAATAAATTAAATATTCTAGAAAAAAAAATGAAAAAAACTTGAAATTTCGTCACTAAAATTTGAAAAAAATTAAGCCTCCTGAAAAGAAAATGAAACTTGGAAGAAAAATTTAAAAAAGGTATATGAAATTGCTTACTGAAAAAGTTGAAAATTGAAAAAATTGAAAATACAAGAATTATAAAATAAAATTGAGTAGGTATTTGCTTGAAAAATGCAGATCATCAAAGTGGCGAATCGTTCACGAATTATTTTCTCAACTTTCAACCACTTTTTCCAAAAAATTTTGTTCACTACATTCTCATTTTTCGAGTATGTAGGTACTTTTTTTCGAAAACGGAAAAGACTAGTTTATAATTTTTGTCGTTCTCAAACGATTTCCTGAATTCAATCGGTTGAATTAATTAATTAATTTTTTTTTTTTATTTACTTATTTATTTAAATTAATACCTACTTATTAGGTGTAGAAATTTCAAAAAAAAAAATCCAAATATGAATATAATTAAGATAAATATTTCGAATTCTAATCTCATTTCTTACTCGTTAAGATAATAAGTTCGTATAGGAACTTGATAAAAAATCCAGCACGTACCAGCAGGGTGTAAAAATTGGCGAAAATTTCTCGAACATGTTTAAAAATTGTGTAATAAAAAGATGCTATAGTGTGACTGTTTGCAGAAAGGTGTAAATCATCAATATTTAAATACTTCTCTTCGTCACGACAACAAAGTGCTTTCTTGTTAACTGGTAAACTGGACCAGAAGTGGAAATATAGAAACCAGAAAGGACGATGACTTTTCGCAATTTTTTTTTTTTAGCACGTCGTGTAAAATTGATTTATGTAGCGAGACGAACGAATATGAAAAATATCTACATCGCGTTCGTGGACTAGAGCTACAGTTTGTTATTGTGGTGAATTTGCATCGCGAGGTGTAATTACTCGTCTACGAGTAATTAACGTTGGCAGTACATAGACGTATATGTGTGGTCGTATAACTGACCTATGTTCATGACTGTGAACTTCGGTTTAAATTTTAAAACGAATTTTTGTGTACCTGTAGTACCTACCTACTCGTATGTGCCTGGTTTGATGCTCTCGGCTCACAAGTGTAGCTAGACTCACTGAAGGAAAAATTCGACGAATTTCTCTTGTTTGCTCGATCGTATTTTTTGTTTATTTTCGCAAAAATGCTTTTACAGGAATGAGTCGTTGACTCGTGGCCAAAGATTGTCAAGGTAACGGTAAATTGAGAATTTAAAATATGACTCGATTACATGGCAGAATTATTCCCCATCTCGAAATATCGACTATGGATTGAAAATTATGTCTAAAATTCATTCAACAGGTTTCATGACCATTCTGGAGCACAAATTCTCCAAAAAAAAATTCAGCGTTTTTTCCAACAATTTTCAAAAACTACAGGTGGTATTAACTATTTCTTCTGAAATTATCATCAATAAAATTTATACTTTTGCAAAATAGAAAATCTGGACAAACTTTGGATATTGTGTAAAATTTTTCAAGTTGTTTAAATCTGTAAAATTTATTAAAATTAATTACGTATATTGAAGGTGAGTATAGGCGGAAAGAGGAGAAGATTTTTCAACATTTCTAAAAAAAAGAAAATAGTTTATAATTATGCATTGCTGAAAATTTGACAATTTTTGAAAATTTAGCAATTTTTAAAAGTTTAGCAATTTTTAAAAGTTTGGCAATTATTGAAAATTTAGCAATTTTTGAAAGTTTAGCAGTTTTCAAAAATCGAGCAATTTCTGAGAATTTAGCAATTTTAAAAAATTTAACAATTACTGAGAATTTAGCAATTTTTGAGAATTTAGCAATTTTTGAAAATTTAGCAATTTTTAAAAATTTAGCAATTTTTAAAAATTTAGCAATTTTTGAAAATTTAGTAATTTTTGAAAATTTAAAAATTTTTAAAAGTTTAGCAATTTTTAAAAGTTTGGCAATTTTAAAAAATCGAGCAATTTCTGAGAATTTAGCAATTTTAAAACATTTAACAATTTCTGAGAATTTAGCAATTTGTGAAAATTCAACCATTTTTAAAAATTTAGAAATTTTTTGAAAATTTTGCAATTTTTAAACATTTAGCATTTTTGAAAGTTTGGCAATTTTTGAGAATTTAGCTATAAAATATAAAATAAGGACACTGTCGACTTGTGAACTAAATTATACTTTATTCACTGTTGTATTACTACAACGGATTATACTATTAATAACGACTTTAACTAAAATGGACACGTTAGGACTAACAGTTGCACATTAGCTACAACATTCCTCTCCAACACACACGACACGAATAATGGGCAGACGCGCTCTAGCTGCCGATCGGCAGCTAGGTACAACATCAGATCCCCAGTGTTACCACCCTAGGCTCGGAGGGCCATCCCTTCCCATCACATATGCCCCTTCGGGCTAGCCGTAGGACAAGCTTACGACCGGCCTTCGGGAAGCACGAATAACGAAAAAAGGGAAGGGCCCCCCTTACCCCCCTGCCCCTTCGGGTTTCACAAAGGGACGGTGGTAACAACTGGGATTGACTCTGCTGCTCCGGATCGGAACGCCAGAAAACTGCGCCAACACTCTAGGTCCACGTCTACACTTTCCAATACCTTGTTCATCTTCTCAGATCACTGCGCGAAGTCCTGTGTCCGTTCGCACTAGCAGTGCGAGCAGCCCCCCAAAGTTTTTGGCAATGGGGCACCGAACACACCACTGAGCTACGACCGTACGTCAGACCTCCAAATGTATATTCGCCACTCGGAGACAGCTTGTGAGCTGAGCTCACCGCCATCGCCGCAGCTGCATTGAATGACACATTTGTCCAGTTCACCTTGAATCAAAACTCCTAAGCGTATATTCGCAACTCGGTGACAACAAGCGAGCTGAACTCACCATCATCGCCGCAGCTGCATTGAATAATACACTATACGGTACATCCCGAATTTGAGATGTAGGTATTTTCTAAAGCGCAGACGCTTTCCGCCAGTGCTGACGCCGAATCGGGCGCCTTCTCACGGAGGGCATCGTCCAGACGATTAATTTGGAGTTGACAAATGGCCGAAAAGTTCATCCACAAAGCATTAAGCGTGGGAAAATCGTCTGAATTTTGAATTAATACTCATTCGAGTATTCTACGCGCCCCTCGTATCAATTGATACGAGGTAATTCAATTTTTATAAAAGTACACCGAAGTGCGACAAAAAAAATGGGACCGCATAGAAACTTTTGAGGGCAGCTAACGAACGTCTGTACCATAGTCCAACGCGTCCATGATTAGTAAAATGCATAAAAAAGAAAGGCAATATACCTAAATGATTACAATTAATAAATGCAATCTTAATAATAATAAGAAAGATTATCGATTATCAATATACGTAAACAAAATAAAAATAAAACAATAATTGAGTAATTTTAGACGATTATGGTTCCGTCGTATTCGTTACTTGTAGTAGGAATTCTCGAATACTGCGCAATATCGCCGGTGTAAATGTCCAGAATCCTTGCTCGTGATGTAACAGTGTATCCGTGCCCGGCAATTGTCGGACATCGGCAAACGTGACAAAATCTCGACGGTGCTCTTCCGCTATCGCTGCTAAATATCTGTTGAATTCCGCACGCACCGTCGGTTGGTTTGGGTATTCTATTAGGGGAACGACGATCGCCGTTCTTACTCCTCGAGCTCGTAAAGCGCACAATAATGCGTGGTGCCGCGATCGCAACAGCATAACATCGCACTGGTCTCTCGTATCGGCACTGCCTACCGATATTATTACGCGTTCTGGAAGCCATGATAGTGAGTCTACGCGATCGCGTAACTCGTCTATATGTAACTCGAAGCGATTCATCTGCGACGGGAAATTCCTCGCGAATCCGCGATTCTGCGCCGTATTGTGTAGTGCTTCGGAGATAAATCCATCTCCGAGTGCTAAGTAGGAACCGAAGAAGAAGAACGAATTTCCTTGAAAGGTCGCGTGAAATACTCCATTCGGAGTATATCCGGAGAATCTCCATGGTCTTGCGACTTCCGCTGGCGGCAGTACATGCTGCGACGCGTCTGGTGGTCGTTGTGGAGATCTCATCGATTTAGCTGCGTACGCCGCATCCGACCGTGTGGATTTAACTGCACGATTCGCGTCGCGCTGGGCTGGTCTGTACGCCGGAAGGTTTTCGTTCACTGGTGGTTGTACAACACGATCGTGTTGTCTTGGTTCGATGACACTTCGTAAATTCGAACGATTCGACGTTTCGGGTTGTCTCGATGCTGTAGCCGCTGCTGCTGGTAGTAACATAGGCGTCGAAGTCTTTGCTGCTTGTTCCCTGAGCATTTTCTGTACTCTTTGCTCAAACGATTGTTTGGGGTTTAACGGGTTGGTTAAAATGCCAGGTGGTGGGCGTGGCAACAATACCTCCATTGAGGTACTGGGCGTCGGTTGTGTCAATTGCTGACGAAATTGTCCAGGTTGAAAGTATCTCACATCCGGAGCCGCAATCGCGACTGGATGGCTCGTAGGTGTACCAACCAGTACCCTTTCGCGTTCTGTCGGCATATCGTTCTGCCATGGCAAATTGTCATGGCGAATTTCTGCTCTAAGGTGTTGCATCGTAGCAAAAGAAAATACACCACTCAATTGAGTAATGTTTATCATTTGCGCACATCTTGGGTGCGGACACTGGATTACCTGGTTGCGTTGCTGTATGGCTCGTAGTTGTACACACTTCGTGCGTACTAAGTGCCCGCAATTGCGAGTTACTGATATCTGTACGTATTCATTCGCCTCTGCTAATAGGATGTTTTCTAAGCATATAGGGCATGCAACTACATTTAGTAACGCAGACATCCTGTAATTATAGCATCAGTACATACATATTTAAAAACAATGAATTAATAGGGTTTAGATTTTCACAATCGTGAAAATCGGAATATATATATATATTAACGTTGTCGTATACATCGATACTATTATGCGGTGTGAGTTTCTACAATTGTAGAAATTGAAATTGAAATTGCATATACGTATTACGTATTTATTATTACTTTACTCGGTCATGCATTTAATAATCGTTAAATACTATATTATAATACTCACGTGTACGTTGGTGACAAATTATCACTTAATAAAACGATATCTGCTGCACAATGCGACCATATGTATTACCATGCGTAGGGTAAGTTGAATACTAGAGTTGTGTACGTGCGTGTCGCGCACCGTCCGTATGTTCGTTATCGCTATATCACTGTGGCGTCTTGCACGTCGTGTTGGTAGATACGAAATCCTAATCCGATTTCGATCGTAAGCTGGTTGGACAATCTATTAGTATTTTACTTACGTACATTCGTAAGTTCTAATCATGAATTCATGATTTTTTGGAAAAAATTAAATAAAATCTTGCCCCAGTACCTCATCGTGTACTATGGGCGTGTTTTCGTTACCTATTGGCAACATTTATACGATATTACGAGTACGTACGTACTACGTACGTTTTCTTTGTAAGTACTTCTCGTACACAAACGTGTACCTATGTACAAATGCGAGTCATCGGTGTCGATACGGAAATATTAATACCTACATACAATTGTACGTTACGTTATCTTAATTCTTTCAATTGAGAGAATTTTCTACGGTGCGTGTATATATTTCACGCGTGATTGTCGATCGACAATTTATGTGTATTCGTATGCTTTGGCGATATATATTTGTTCATCTTCATCGATGAACTTGAGCATCGCGACTGCGAGCGGTAATTTCTTCTTTCGTTTAGATCTCACTTCGCCGTCTTGATTATTTTCGTATGAGGTCTTCGGAGTAAGGGGTTGGTCGATTTTCCTCGGCCTTCCTCTTCTCTTCTGTAGATGTGTAGTCGCCTGATTTTTTATCTCGTCGTATCGAACTTCGTTAGCGGCTGCCTTTTTGATGTTTTGATCAAGCGTGTCGAGCTCGGTTGCATCTTTCGAATTTCTTAGGCGTTTTTGCAAATTTGCAAATTTTTTCAAGCGTGTCGTTCGTGTTGAATCGCTTGCAATTGCAAGGTTCGCGTCGTTTGTCGCATTATTTTCTTCTTTTGCCTGCTCACGCTTCTTTCGTCGTTCGGTACAGAGATCGTCGGCAATTTGTTTTGCCAATTGGTCGGTAGCTACCTTCTTAGCTTTTTTCGTTGTTGGTACGAGGTCGATATCTTGGTCAAAATCGTGAGATGTAAGATATTCTTTGATTTTTTCCTCGATATCTCTGTGGTTTAACTTTGATTTTAGGCAACTATCGTTACGTAAATCATTTAGTTGTTGATTCGTTAAAAATAGAGTCAATTGACGAACGTTTACCACCTTTTCATCGGCATTGTTTTCGGTTGAAACTACTAAATAGCAGTTATGGGTAACTTTCTTCTTAATCAAGAAGGGTCCATACCTCTTCGGGTATAATTTGGCCGACATCCCCTTATCAAAACTGGACTGCCTGTGTTCTGATATCAGCACCATGTCACCGGTTTGTAAGGGATTAGGGGAAAATAAGTCTGTAGCGAACGCGTCGACGAATTCTACCGCGTACGGTTGCAAACTCGTCCAACCGATTGAACATAAAGTTAACTCTGGCGCTTGTGTATGAAACAATCGTTTCTTTACACTTAGGTCATATACGAGGTCGTATCCACACAATTCGGTAATCCATCCCGCCGCTTCGCGGTTGGTTTGGATGAGTGTGGCGAATTTATTTACAATTGCATGCAGGTCTTTTCGTACATGTATTCGCTGCCCGTGCAGCCACATTTGTAGCTTGTGAATCGTTGTCACCAGACACTGCATTTCTTTGTCGATTATTGTAAATTTCTTTTGGTGCGGTTTAAATGAATGACTCGTAAACATCACCACTCGTTCTTAGTTGTCGATCACCTGATAGAGAACCGCGTTCATTGCGTCGTTAGAAACCATCGTTTCTAACCACAGGTCATGATCTGGTTGTGGTGGCATTAACTTAAAGTCTTTACGGTACTCGATTTCTAATTTATTAAACGCTTCGTCTTGTTCCTTGCCCCAGATAAACTGGGTATTCTTCTCCGTCAATTTGTATAACGGAGCAAGGATTTGCGTATAGTTCGGTATGAATTTTTGATATAAACCGGTTAATCCGACTAGTGTGAGAATGTCTTTAGGAGTTTTTAATTCGGATTTACCTCGCTTTGTATGTTTTTTCTTGAAAGCATCGAATTTTGCAATTTTATCGCGTTGCTTACCAATTTGTTGATTTGCGAGTGTAAATCCTAAATGTTCGGTCGATTTTTTAAATAATTTCGTTTTGAATGGATTCAATTTTAGACCATTTTGTCTAATTAACGCGAATAGGGCGAGTAATCGTTCTTTCATCTGCTCGAATGTTTCCGCAGTCGCGAGAATATCATCGACGAATGTTTGTACTCCTTCCATTTTGTCAGGAATTACGCGATTCATCATTTCGATGAATTGGGCCGACGCTATTTTGATACCGTAGGGCATACGAAGAAACTCATATACCTGTCCGTCAACTTGGAAGGCAGTGAATCGACGCGATCGCGCCGACAGTACCAGTTGCCAGAATCCGCTGACAAAATCTAAGGTGCTGAACCATTTGGCATTTGTACCGTGTATGATACCTTCGATACCGGTTGGTTCAGTTAAAGAGACGTTCTAGGTACTTGTTTAGCTCATCCGCATTCAGAAAAAGACGTAAATCACCGTTTTTCTTTATAACAGGTGCCATCGTGTTTATATATGGCGACTGGGACGGTTGTATTATTTTTAATGCCAACATCGTACGAATGGCCTTTTTTATCTGGGCTTTGAGCTTTTTTGACGGTTTATATTTTTCTCCGCGCCACTTATTGAGGTGACCATCGCCTTCGACGAAATTAAAGTCCACCTCCGGGCCGGTGTACTTGCCAGGGTATTTACTAAAAATATCTTGGTACTCCGAAAGCTCTTCGTACGCTTTCGTTGCTTCATCAGGTGTTATGTCATTCGATTTTACGATCTCATCGAGATCTTTTCGTAGTTTTTCTAGGAATTTCTCCGGGCCGTTATCACGTTCGTCGGGACCTAGTTGTATCTTATTTATCGCTTTAGTATCCATCATAATGGTTTGTACGAGTTCTCGTTCATGTGATTTCGATACTTCGCATCGAAATACTTCGGCACCTTGAAATTCGTGCGCCTCTTTGAAGCGTAGAATAGTAAGGTTCGATGGTAGAATAGTATGGTTCGATGCCCCAGTCGGTTTGCAATATGCGTAGCCATTCTGTTGGTTGAGCTCGATGTGCATTATTTTCATCGATAACCGATCGATGATGCATACGGGACTTCGCATGTTGATAACAAAAAATGGCATTCTCATCAGAATGTCTCCGAAATAAAATGACACTTGTACGAAGTGCGACATTGTCGTAATTATCGTATTGTCCGCGAGTTTAAGTTTTACGGGTCGACGTAGGGGAACGTATTTAATATTATCGGGCGCGGTACGGGTCAATTTCTCAACTGTACCCTTTGACTATACGTTGGGCAATGCCCCAGTGTCTAACTGTGCGGCCATAACTATATCTCCATCGAGACCTAGTTCTATTACGCATGTAGGGTCGTCAGTTTCTTCGGTTATGAGTTGTTTTTCAACCATCGGGTGAATTTCTTGATCATTGCAAGTGGCATTTTCCACCTGATCTACGACGCACGTAGGATTTTTGCTCAATTGAGCATCTTTCGATTGTACATTTTCGTCACAGGTGGATTCGTTGTCTGATTTCTGGGCAATTTCGCGTTCCATGGCTACCTCGACGTTACGTACATCGGCAATTGTCGATTTGTCGGGATCGATGACCTTCGTGTTCGAACCTGGAGGTAGCATTTGCTTCTCTGGACAAAGGGAAACTTCGAAAGTTGCGTCTTTTTCTTCACGAGTACGTGGAGTTATTTTTAATACTCGTGGATCGTATTCTGGTTCGTATAGGCGTTTCAACGATCCTTCGGATGTTGATTTTTTATCGGTGGTGTTAAACTTCGCGAGCTCCGATTGGAGCGTATTCGCGATTTCGTTATAAGTACGCGGCGAGTAGAAAAATTTCTTTATTTTCTGTGAAAAATGAAATTTGGTTTGGTTGGGAATTACATTGTATTTGTCATCGACGGCAGGACGTTCGTATTTCGCACCGGATGCGTTCACAGCTTCCTCACATCGTAAGAATAGCTGAGATGGTTCGCGCCAGATTGTAATTCTATCATCGTGCGCTAATTTGGCCAATATATGACGAAAGGCAATGTATCGACGTAATCCTACGGGTTTTTCATTTTCGATACGGGGTTTTACTACCGGAAATAAAATGATAATTTTTTCGAAGCCTTTTTCACATAGACAATTTACTACTTTGTAGATGTCGTTCTCGATAGATTCGAATGGTCGTTTGGAGTAATTTAACTCGAGTTGGCCTATCGATAGAATAGCCTTTTTCTTTTTAAATTGAGTTTTTTCGATTTCATCGAACAATTGTTGGAGAGGTATTTGGTGGTGTAAATATGTTGGGAGTTTTTTCTAGGTGTTCTGGGTATGTTTCACAAAGTGGGCCAGTCCATCACCGATGAACTCGAACTCGTCAAATTCATTCAAATTCTTCAAGTTCGGTTGACTAGAAGATTGCCCAGCATCTTCTAGTCCTCTTCGTTTCCCGAATTACTTTCTTCAGATGCGGTACTTTGAGTCGAATCCGACTCATATGATTTCTCACTCGCGTCCGAGTCTTCTTCAACATTTATTTTGTTTACAGGAGGCGTATACGGTTTTTTAGGATTTTCTATTCCTTGTTTTATGTTGGTTTCTTCGAAACTAACGTTTTTCGGTGATCTTTTATCTTCTTTACGTATTTTATGGTTTTTTGAATCGTATTTACGTGAAGCGGAGTAATTTTTATCTCGTTGATCCGAAACATCGCGTTTTTTATAACCACTCGATTTGCGGTTATTTTCTTTCGATTTAATTTCGTTTTCATTTCGACGAGAATAACGATCGCTATTCTTTTTAAATTCGTCATTTTTTGGGGATTTTTTACCGTTGTCGAGTTCGATCTGCGGGCGTAATGTTGGATTTTCGCGAATTTTTTGGAATTCTCTAAGCTTTTTCGCGAAAGCTTCCAACGATTTCTGATTTTCGTCTGATATTTTACTTTGTAGGTGGTACGGTAGTTTCTCGTACATCATACCTATTATGTCTTCTTCATCGACTTTGTCGATGTGTTGCAGGGTATTTAACCATTTCAGGTATAATCTCGCTAATTCGCGAGTGTTTCTCGCTGATTTTATTCGACGTTCAAAATAGGAATAAGCTTGAGTTTGCTCAATTTTTGACCAATACTCGTCGAGGAAGTTTTCTTTTAGTTCCTCGTAGTCGCGAATATGGATTTGCGAATTTTTCCATCCATCGGATAGATCAATTACGCTTCGAAATAGGGTGCATTTTTGCCCGTTTTCGATTGCAATACCGTCGATATAGTTTTCAAATAATTCGATGAAAAGATGCGGGTGAAATTTATTCGTAGCGTTGAACACTACATCGTTGTTTTTCATGACCTCTGAATTCGAAGGTAGACTTTTCGTTTTTATGTAAGGCGTTTGTCCAATTGGGCAATTTTTACACGAAGTTTTTATTCGATTTCACGTAGGGCAACACCGATAGCTTTTCTTGCATCATTATGTCTACGTATATTTTCGTCCGATTCGAAATTCACTAATTCTTCCAGTTTGCCAATCTGGAGTTCAATCGCGGTTTGTGTGCCCTTTATGCATTCCGCTTGTTGCTTTTCAACTTCATCGATTTTTGCGGAAGTATCACTTAATTGGATTTCTAGGTTTACGACTTGTGAGTCAAGGGCGGTTATTTTTGTGCTGTTACTCGCTGAAATTTCAGATATCGAAACAATTTCTTCTGAATTTTGTATAATTTTTTCATTACATTCCGCGATTTTTTCTTCGACATTTCCTAGACTTATGCTTGTCTTTTTTATTTCGTTGGTTGCCCACGATACTACTTCTTCTACTGGCGTAGCGGATGTTTCAGCCTGATCAGGCTGGGAATAATCCTTGTATCCTAATTCGGGGTGCATATGCAGATTTGCATCGTTGTAATTTGATTGGGAATTGTGGTTCACGATTGGGTATTTTACTACTTGATTTTGCGGGTTCGATGGTTTATCGTTGTTCTGAACATTCGAGTTATCCATGTTTGCCGTTATTTTTCAATGTTTGTATTTTCTGGCTGTCGCGTATGACTTTCTTTCCCTAACCGCAAGACGACTAGAGCGACGACAAAATTCAGGGGTTTTTTCAGATCGTTTGTCTGACATATACCGAAGATAATTCGATGTTTTACGAAAATAAATTTAACAATCGTTAAATTCTGTGTCGAAAATATTTCGATAATACAGGGCAATAGCGTTATATTTATTTGGGCGGTACGTGGGAGGGTATTCAATCGAATACTGGTTAATGTAAATTCGCGCGAAAAGGTAGTGCCTAAAAGCACACGTATACAGGTTGAGTGCGAGTGGCTGTTATTTCCACACGCATACAGGTTGAGCGTTAGGGTGGTGAGAAGGAGACGACGAGTTGTAACTCGCTTTGTCGCCCAACGGACGACTTCAAGGTTATTTTGGCGGTACGGCGTTGCCACTTCTGTCTTTGTAAGTACTATCGTACTTGACAGTTATTAAATAAGCGAAAAAGCGAAGCAAATATATTAGTTATACTAACTATGCAGTATTATCGAATAAAGTTTTGTACTTTTATTACTCACAAATGGTTGTTTGTTACCTTTGTTACTGATTTTTTGGCGGTTATACTGCACGTTGTGGTCCACAGATTGGTGGAGCTGGGAACACGTGTTTTTGGAATTTTCCGACTGGAAAATTGGTGCTTTCTTCTTATGAAGATTTTGGATTTGGTTAACTCTTGATGAGTACCTCGGCTGGGTCGTTGTCGACCTCCGGCACAATAAAATATGATACCACGCGGTGATCAATCGTGACACACAAAATTTTACTGTATGCTTGGGCGCCAATATAAAATATAAAATAAGTAGATGCGCACTATACAAATTATATATTTTATTCACTGTTGTATTGCTACAACGAATTACACTATTAATACCGACTTGAACTAAATCAGACACGTTGGGACTATCAATTGCACATTAGCTACGACGTTCCTCTTCCACACACACGACACGAATAACAAGAAGACGCGCTCTAGCTGCCGATCGGCAGCTAGGTACAACATCAGATCCCCAGTGTTACCACCCTAGGCTCGGAGGGCCATCCCTTCCCGTCACATATG
>FIZV01050513.1:0-18263 GCA_900050545.1 Trionymus perrisii | reverse complement strand
TTTATGGAAGCTAAGACGGGGCGAGTTAGGCAAATAAGTATTGAGAATATCCCCTTAAAAACTGACATAATGGGAACAACACTTGTGAAATATTATTGCCTTAAAAATAGTACTCATTTAAGGGAATTCACCTCGTTCCAATTTTTACCATTATTACTTTCCTGGCCTACTATTTTAAATTGTATAGTCGCGAAATATTCGTAGCGATACACGGTTTTTTCGATACTATGACAATACCGAGTGACAAATACAAACACTATTTATCATTTAATTTTGCAACAGTCGTCAAGATTTGTTTGTTTTTCAATTTCAACGCATTAACCTCTTCGATTCGAAAATAGGATTAATTTCTTACGATTTTCCTGTTAAGTTCGGTGCACGTTGTGCACGAATTTTTTTCTACATAAGGGGTCTCGAATATAAATTCAAAGAAGTCGAAAGGTTTCCTATGACTGGCATATTGTTTTGAAAAATGCTCTAATACAGTTCCATACCCTGGGGTTTTGAAATAATAGGCCAAGTTTCACTATCGAGTAACGAGTATTGTTTGAGAATACGAATTGCATAAGTAATATAATTTCTCTCAAGATGATAAGTAAATTATGCCGGTAAGTACGTGAAGGTAATCGTAATATTTACGATTTAAAATGAATCATAATTGAAAATGAAAGTGACATTGGCAATGGCGATGTATTAGAATAATTTTCACCAAAAGAAATATTAAAATTCAACGAGTGATTAATTATACAGGAGTTGTAAATTTATTATTATCGGGTTAATTTATTTTTGCTTATGTACTCCTATCTCCGAGTATGTTATCTAATTGTCAAATTATTATATGTTGAAAGGCACTTTTGAGCGAGACATGCGACGAATGTGGAAAAAAAAACAGAAAAAAAACATGACGCCTTATCGTTACTCATATATTGCGGTGATACCTCTTCGGGTTACTTCGGGTCGGTATCAGAAATAGCCTAGGAATTTTCGAAAAACCAAGCAACAAAGTATATCTTGAGTTTTTTTTTTTTTTTTAATTATTGTTCCTGGTATTGGAATTTTCATTTTCAGGCGAATTGATCAATATTATAAGAATGAAATATCGCGTTAAATTTTTTAGATAATGCTGAAAAAGATGATATGTATCATAGATAAATATTGAATACTTCACGTAAACGGTGAAATATCTTTTCTTTATCAGTGACAAAAACACCAAGGACCATAGAGGGGACATAGGACATATGTAGGTACAATAAGTCCACGTTTCATTTCAATGAGTAAGGTGAACTTGAAAAATGCAAATAGGTTCTATAATATTATTAAGATGACTATTCTACGAGTGGGAAAACGAGGAAATTAGCTAATGTATGAAAAATTAAAATTCCCCACACTTACCGATATAATTTGTCCACTGAGTTGGCGAGGTTCGCATGGCAAACACCGATTAAAAGTAACGATAGAATACAAAATAACTTCATATTGTTCAATTATTGAAATATATTTGTTTAAAAAAGTACAACGCTAATACATTACTCCACACAGAAGCTAACACCGCTGATAATTTAATTTCCGCTTACTCATTTCGTACTTAAAGAATCGAGTTTTATTTATTTTCGGTTATCTTCGATTAAACAGTGTAGTGACTTGGAGTGACCAATTGGGTAATTATTAATCTGTCGTTTTTTGTTCAATTATTCACGTATTTGTAAGTATCATTCGATTTTTTTTCACCAAAAGTTTGATTAATTGAAGTGAAATTATTAAATCCGAATATAATAGTTTTTGAAGAATAACTCAATATCTACTATTTTATTTTAGTTATTCAAATAGTCGGTAAGTGACATTAATTATATTTACATCGGCAACACTGATAAACCGGTGTTTTATTTTTGGCGAACAAAAAAATTATTTTTATTAGCTGAAATAAAAAAAATGCCTTATGATACTTTATTTCTTTTGAAATGAAATCTGCAGAATGTGGCGTAATTTTCATGTTTAGGACGAATTTGCAGCTTTTGTACGTCACAAAGAAACAATATGCAAATTCAACGAATTGAATAGAAAATAGAAATTTGAATAAATTAAGCCGTTTGAGCTAATTTTAAACGACGCGCATGACAGTGTTTTGCATTCTATTTTTTGATTGATAAGTAAATTTTCTCGGTGATAAAAATCTTGATCGCCTGATCGGTGATGTTGGTTTGGTTGCTCAGGTTGCTCTATTTATCATTATAACTATATTATTAAAAATTCGGTATCGCGATGCATTTGATGAATGTTACCAGCAGGAGGATGAAACAAGTACATTACCTATCTACCTACCTACCCTTATTAATATTCATTATTCTAGGAATAATTTTAATCTACGATTAATATAATGATTGCTTCCAGTTCTGCGTGTTTGGGGCGTTTATACGTAAATACAGCACTACAAATAGAATGCATAAAGAGGTAGTAATCGTTGGAGCTGCTCGAACACCAATCGGTTCTTTCGGAGGCTCATTATCTTCTCTTTCTGCTACAAATTTGGGAGCCGTTGCGATTCAAGTGAACTGAGCAGTTTACTTTTTGGATAGGTAGTTACCTTGCTTTTTGTTGAAAATATTTATCTATCTCCCTTTATTTGATTAGGCGGCGATTGAAAGAAGTGGTATCCCAAAAGAAAATGTCACCGAAGTGTTTATGGGAAATGTTTGTCAAGCTGGCGCAGGACAAGCTCCAGCAAGACAGGCTGCTTTATTCGCAGGTAAATGTGGTCGATATTTATACATATACCGCAGTGTTTCTCGTAATAACATGATTGACGAGTTTTTTAAACTCAAACAACTTGTATTTACGTTAACTGGCAAAGGTTAGAAAACGTTTACCTTGAAATGACGTGATCTACTAAATATAGAATATTGATACGTTTGCGCTGATTTTTTTTCTATTTGATACACTCGTATTGTTTCAGGTTTACCTATATCTACCGTTTGCACCACCATAAATAAAGTATGCGCTTCGGGCATGAAATCGGTCATGTTTGGAGCTCAAAGTATACTATGTGGGCATCAAGATATCGTTGTAGCGGGCGGCATGGAATCCATGTCCAATGTTCCATTTTATATGAATCGCGGTGAAACTAAATACGGCGGTGTTTTCTTAGCTGTAGGTGTCTACTTGGTGATGCTTTGACTGGAAATTCCACACTATAAGTCAAAATATTTTTTATAGGACGGAATTGTGGCCGATGGCTTGACTGACGTCTATAATAAAATTCATATGGGTAACTGCGCCGAAAACACAGCCAAAGTTTGTAACATAAGTCGACAAGAGCAAGATGATTATGCTATAAATAGTTATAAACTGAGTGAACAAGCTTACAGTTCTGGAGCTATCTCTGAAGAATTAGTACCAGTTTCAGTTCCACAAAAGAAAGGTACCTAAATAGATTTTCCAATTTATTTGATACTAAATTGAATTTACATGCCAATACAAATAATATCACTTCGTGCATTCTAGGCAAACCAGATATTATCGTGAAAACAGACGAAGAATATAAACGTATTAACTACGACAAATTTCGCCAACTATCGACTGTTTTCCAAGTAAAATCTGCTATTCCCACATTGAATTTTGTCTAATCTAGATTTAAATATTAATCGATGAAAAATTTAACAGAAAGACGGAACCGTAACTGCCGGTAACGCATCAACCATAAATGATGGCGCAGCTGCATGCGTACTGACTACTGCCGAAACCGCCGCCAAATTCAATATTAAACCGTTAGCTCGTATTCTTGGATTTCAAGATGCAGCAACCAACCCAATCGACTTTCCATTGGCTCCAGCTTTTGCCATTCCTAAAGTAATGACTATTGTGTTGAAGTTAATCTGTAAAATAATGAAAATTCAATTACGATTTTTCTTTAGTTACTCGAGCGATGCAACGTATCAGTAAATGACATCGCTTTATGGGAAATAAATGAAGCTTTCAGTGTTGTAGTCCTTGCTAATATTAAGAAACTGAACATCGATCCCGCGAAAGTCAATATTCATGGTGGTGCCGTAAGTTTAGGACATCCAATAGGGTAAGCACAGGAGTAATATCTTGACAAAATGTAGACAATTTTATTTACCCGATTATACTCATTTTACAGAATGTCTGGCTGCAGAATAATCATACATTTAGCCTACGCTTTGAAAGCTGGTGAAAAAGGAGTAGCTACTATTTGTAACGGAGGCGGTGGTGCATCTTCCATATTGATAGAAAAATTGTAAGTGAATCAAAATGTTCTTGTTTCTTTGAAGTTTGGTTATCTCTTCAAACTGAAGACGTATCAAGTATTTTTCAATCATGGACTGAACCAAATTAATGTGATATTTGAAAATATTACCGTCACAGGGTGTCTCGTCATTATGTATTATTTTCGTGTAGTTACGCATATTGATTCCAAAATATATCAATTTTTATTATAATCTTTCTTTTATTTTTAAATCTTATATACTTAAATGGTGAAAATTCTCAGGAAAAATGAAAGACTAGAAAATAGGCTTCCAAGATTAACGCTTTACACCAAAGATCCTTGTTCATTATGTGACGAATTGAAACAAGAATTAGAACCTTTCTATCATCGTATTAGTTTCGAAGAAGTTGACATCTCATTAGAAGAGAACCAAAGATGGAAAAAATTGTATCGATATGAAATTCCTGTATTATACCTAGAAAATCGTTTTTTATGTAAAAATAGGTTGGATAAAGACACACTGGAAAGAAATTTAAGTGAACTAGAACGCGAGTGGAATTTGTGAATTTTGTACGAATGTATAATATTTTTTGAACAGTTTAGAAATACCAAAATTAGACGTTTTCACAACTTGTTTATCTCGAAGACGAAAAACTAAGCATTGCCTGTACGTCGAAGCCTCTGATTTTACAAGCTGATCCACGAATGAGATAATAGTGAAAAATACAATATCCCAGTGAATTTAATTCCTTTGAATTTGTTCTAATAAATAATTTAAGTAACTAGAATATTTTTTGTAACCTATGTAAATAAATTCAAGAAAAAAATTCATTTGATTTTTAATTGACGAAACAACAAATAATAAAATATAAAAAATTACTCTAAATCAGTACATTTTGCTCGCTTTAAAATAGGCTCAACGGTTGGTAAAACCTTTTCTTCTGGTATTTGTTTCGGAACCGAGTACGCAATTCTGGAATCCCCCGATCCAAAAACTCGAATATTTGATGAAATATTTAAAATCGACGATAACCAAACCAAAGCGTTAAAACTTTCGGTGACTTTCTCCTGAAAAAAAATATACATATTATACATACGAACGATCCCATTTCAAAGACGCAAATATGGGTTCAATTCAAAGTATTAGCTCACCTGAGGGACATAAGCAAAGCATCTAATTTTCCCATCAACGTAAGTTACAAATAAAACAGGACGCCTCCGTTTTGTTGCCAATTCATAAAGAGTAACTAACTCGAGTAAAAAATTATTATCCCTTAAAGCTTTGTGCTTCAAAGCAATAAAATGGGATAGGATCTCGCATTGACTATGGTTTTCAGCAAGTAAAGATGACAACTCAGTGGCTACAATTTCTCTGAAAATGCAAGTCTACCTTAAGTACTGATCTATGACTACGAGTAACGTGGTCGGCAACCTTGGCTGCTGAAGCAACGCCCAAAACTTCAAAAAAAAATATGCTACGCCCCAGAAAACTCCGAAAAATGCATAAATTAAATACACACTAGGTAACTAGTTCAAATCTCTTTTTTTGGAGAACAAATCTAAAGTATTTAAACAGAAAATCTATATTTATTTTGTCTCAGTTCTTTAGAAGAAAAAATCTTTCAATTTTTTTGAAGAAAAAAGTACGAAATTTTTTCGAATAAAAGAAATTTTTAACCGTTTTAGACTAAAAATATTTGCAAAATTTCTACAGAAAAAAAAAATACGTTTTTTGAAAAATACCTAAATCTAGCTGTTTTGAAATCGAAATCTTTTTAATTTTTTGGAGTAGAAAATTTCTCATTTCCTCAGATTAATAATAATTTTCAAATTTTTGTAGAAAAAATCTCTCACTAGAAGTGAAAATTTCTGATTTTCTTTGTACTAAAAATATTATGCTACAAATTTTTATAAAAACACTCTTTCGCCTGAATTAAAAAATTTCTTAATTTTTTTGGAGTTAAAATATTACCCCCATTTTTTTAGACTAAAAATATTAAAATACTTTTCCAACTTTTAAAGAAACGATTTCTTAATTTATTTTTTGGAATAAATTCTTTGGTCAATTTTTTGGGATAGAAAAATTTTTCAATTTTCTGGAATAAAAATACTTCACAAATTTTTGCATAAAAAAGGCATCTTCGCATTCAACATTTAAAAATTTCCAATCCACCATCCCTTCGCGAAAAATCGAGCTACAACTTGCAAGCCAGCCTTGACGAGTAACTAATATCAACAAAAATGGTTCACCTCGAAAAGGAAGTTATTACTTTATTCATCTTCTTCTGTAAAATTTTAAGTTGTGCAAAATCTTCAGTGACGCTACATGAAAGGGTATCCTTGACAACGTCTTTATTATATTTAACTTCGAATAACACCGCACATACATCTTCATTGACTTCGATAATCTGAAAAATAAAATACAAAAATTAAAACGAATTAAATTGATAAACTTTTCATGATTCTATCGCAAATACCTCATGAACAGAAGCCAAGTTTTGTTCTAATATATAATCAGCTTTATCAATCAAAGCAACCGATTTTTTTTTTATCACTTTCCCATAATTATTAGCAGTTTTGGCTTTTTCACCGGTCACAGCCTCGATAACAAGAGTAGATAGAGCTTTTGAAAAGCTGAACCTTGTTATGCAGAAATCTTGAATGTATTTTGTATTGTTGAGATGGGTTCCACAACACAATTCCCTACAAAAAAAAAAAATGCTCGTTATCTCATTAATTACGAAAACATCGAATACGAGTATACGACAAAATGTTGATCACGATCCACGAACCTAGATAATACTTTTCCTTCTCGATCAAAAATTGATACCACGTGAATATTTTCAGCATTGTATTGTTCGCCAGGAGTGAAAGTTATATGGGGCAGATTCATTACTTCGAAGGTATTGGAAGTGGTAAATCTGTCCACCGGTAATTCTTCAGCTACATACTTATTTACATTACTTTCTATTGCGTAATAATCTGAAACGATATTTTTGTTTAATTTTTTGTTGATGAGTTGTAAATTGTAATGCTGTTTCATCATAGACGTGTCTTTCTATCTTATACATGAAGATATGAATATGACATGAAACTGTTACTAATAAATCAAGTAGAAAATTGAAAAACATTGAACAAATTAACCACGAGAGGGTCATCTATAAAATTCAACTCACCGGCATCAACATATGAATATCCATAAACAGCAAAAGTTGTAGAAATCATCTCCTCATTAACGGAACCACTTCTGAAATGAGAAACTGGATAGATTTTTTTAACAGAAACGTTCAGTAAATGTGCCGCCGTATGATTTCTCATAATCCGACATCTTCGATTTTGATCTATTTTTAGAGTAACAGGATCACCGACCTTACAAGGCAAGTTGATAATTTCTCTAAAACAAAATTCAAAATAAAAATCCTTCAAATACAAAGTAATATAGCCAAATATAAATTTATATACCCTTGAGCTTGGCTTAAATCACAGAAATGAACGACTATATCTTTCAATTTCTCCACTCTATTCACATCGTAGTGGATATCCTTCGCCTTTATTAGTTCAATAATCCCAGTATCGTGACACTGACCACCAGCAGTAGTATAAAAATTTGTTTTATCGGTAATGAGTCCCAATTCTTTGGAATGTTTTTGGTTTGTGTTCGATTGAATATTTCGTAAATTGAGAATTTCTTTATTCAATTGCTTATCCGCACCACCGCTGATTTCATTATCGAAAATTGTAGCTAAAATTGTGGCGTTCACATCGGGAAATGTATACTCTGTATCACTCTGATCAGAATTTTCCTTGAAAATGTATTTAAATGAATCATCTGTGGCAAGAGCGCTGCAAGACGCGGAATTTGTAATTTCTGAAACATCTTCCAGTCGGTGTATTTTACTAATATTTTTCATTTTCTGAAGTAAATTTTTCACTTCTTCGGGATTATATTTTAAACCTAAAATCAATACCAAAAAGTTTTAAAATTACAACGAAGCATTTAAGAAAAATAAAACAAAGTCGCTTATTTTTACCTAAGGGTTTTAATAATTCGTCGATTACGCAATCTTCTAAACCATACGTGATATACAAATTAACAACTAATTCAGGAGGTAACAAATCTTTATATTTATAAGCGGAAATCTGTTCCATGAGAAAATGATAGCCCACTGGTAAACCTGGATATTCTATAAATGAGAAATTTCTTAAAACTGGATATTTTGATATAGTTTCGTCCCACTGGTGACGACAGTTCTTTTCCAAAAAAATCACTTGCTTATGTTCATTTTCTAATACACGCTGAACCTAGAAGAGAAGAAAAATGAATAGTTTGGACACAATAATTATAAAACTCATTAAAAAAAAAGTTCACCACAAACCTGATGCAAGTTATTCCCTATCTCTGGGAAAGCGTCTTGTAAAGAACGTGCGACCCCTCTGCTCAATTCGGCAATGAGAAGATTTGGGTAAGGGAATTTGAATTTTTTTTCTGCGATAAATAGTGCTTTGCGAATTATGCGTTTCAATTTAGGACTAAAAAGAAATAAAATTTTGAAAATAAACTTATAAACATAAATAAAAGATGAAAATTTGGTCTCATACTTCACATCTGGAAAAACATTATCCGATATTGCAACAGTAAGCATGCGAGTGTAATCGGCCAAATAACGATAGGACGAATCTAAATTATTAATATTATTATTATCAAATGTACCTTTATAAGGTCGCGCTTGACAAATCTACAACAAACATTTTACAAATATGCAAAATAAAGTTTCACATAAATCATCGAAATTTAAATATGTACCTTTGAAATTAAATGAAAAAGTGGAGTAAATAAATCAGTGTCATAATTTGAGGTTTTTTTTTGCAACAAAGTCACTAGTCTTTCGAACCCCATTCCTGTATCTATGAATTCTTGAGGAAGTGCTTCAATCGTACCATTTGCAGTCCTGTAAAATGCTTTCTGTAATGACAAATTACGTAAATAAAAAAATACACTATAATTCTACGAAATGCCCAATCCAATTTGCTTTCACCTATTGTACTTGATGAACACTACATTCCATAATTCTGTCAACAGGGGATTATTTTTATTGACTAAATGAGGAGATGAACATAGATGATCGGTAAGGGCAACGTGAATTTCCGTACAGGTACCACAAGGACCGGTTGAGCCCATCTCCCAAAAGTTTTCTGATGCTCCGAAAGGTATTATGTGATCTGGTTTAACGCTAAAAAAAATACATGGATTTTCAATCTATAGTTAAACCAATAAAATTCAAAAAAATTCAAATTTACCCAAGTTCTAGCCATAATTCTCGAACTTCTTCATCAGCTGGCAAATTTAGCGATGTATCTCCACCAAAATATGTGACAAATAATTTATGCGGAGAAATGTTATAAGGAGGTGAAGTCAGCAATTCCCAAGCTAATTTACAAGCATGTTTCTATAAAAGAAAGAAATTTCCAACCGTTAATTTATCAGTCGATTATTCATGAACGTTTTCTAAATAATTGGAGTATGTACGAACTTTATCATAAGATCCGAAAGACCAATTGCCCAACATCTCAAAAAACGTATGATGATAGGAATCAATGCCAACAGCTCGCAAATCATTATGTTTGCCAGCAATTCGAATACATTTTTGACTATTGGCAGCTTTATCGCAGTGGATCGGTTCTTGCGATGTGAATATTCTCTTGAACTGCAGGGTAATTACATTGAATTAGAGAAATGTTATTAAAGGTCGGACAAAGCACTAAAAACAGTTCAATTCACCTGACACATTCCAGCATTAACAAAAGGTATAGATGAATCAAAATAAGGTATTACTGGACTAGATTTCACATGCTGATGACCGTTCTCATGAACGAAGTACTCCAAAAATCGGTTTCTTATGTCCTTACTTGAGAGAGAACTTTTTAATGTGGAAAGTGTTCGTCTCCATTGCTTCGTCCTCAATGGACCGGTCATATCTTGTTAATTCTACAACAGAACAACATACAAATTTGCGATACTGTAGCTACTGTAGTAAAAATAGAAGAAACGTGATTATTTTAGGGATAGAATAACTGAAAACCATAATAATTGAAACCGGTGGACCGGTGGGGACGAGTTCGTAATACACGTATTTTTTTTTTATAATTATCTTATCAGTCAATTCAGTCATGCAATTTTCACGGAGTTTTACTTACGGATATCCAACGCAGCTTATAACGAAGGTAGCTATAAAACACGTTCGAATTAATAATTAATAATATTTTCGAAAAAAAAGTGTTATCAAAACCTAAACTAAAACGAAGAGCTTGCATAGCTTAGCTTGCATCAAAGTTCGACGAGCGGATCCAGCGGATCATAGATCTGACGAAACGAGAAGAGAAGGAGAAAAAAAAAGGAAAAAGTTTTAAAAAAATGAACCAATCAGAGATCATCTTTATTTTTTTAAAGCTTTAAAATATCGCCACCAGATTTCACTTGCTACTATTTTTCTTTCTCTCTTGCTCTTCTTTCCCCACTCCACTTGAGCTTTTTGAATTTGATATTTTTAACGGTAATTCCGTTGATATTTTCCCAACTTGCGACTGTTATTGATATTTGATATTTTCAAAATCTCAACGCGAAACTGTGTAGAAAAATGAAATAGTTAGTTTAAAAGTTTAATTTGGTGTTTCCATAACATATATCTGCTTTCAGAAATGGACGATTCTTTTGCTGAAGTATGTATTCTACCGTACTGCTCAATTCTTGTAATTTATTTTTGTAAACATAATTATAGTACTGACGAAGTGACGAATTTACAAAGTTTTTAACCATAATTGCGAACTGCTTCCTATTCATGCTATCTCTACAACGTTGCGAAATTTTAATCCACTACTTGCTATATCATAACATTTATATAATCTTTTGATCATCACCTTTTGATTTAGCGTATGCGGGTTCGAGCTCTCCAACGCCTTAAAAAGAATGCACATATTCTACT
Source organism: Trionymus perrisii (assembly GCA_900050545.1). Lineage (NCBI taxonomy): Eukaryota > Metazoa > Arthropoda > Insecta > Hemiptera > Pseudococcidae > Trionymus > Trionymus perrisii. The sequence goes on along the minus strand of FIZV01050513.1, from coordinate 7,061 downwards.
TAACGATGGTACGTATGTTCGTAACTTTTCGTTTATGTTAACATAAACATCCGATAATTTGGCCTTTTCTTCCAGGCTCAGGTGTGGATAAGGAAAATATCACGCAAAATATTGACGCCAAACCGGTAATTGCCGGTAAGTGTACTTCTGTGTATGTAATTTCAATTTCGGTGTTGGTTCGCTTTCTAGAGGAAATGTGTAGATGCTAGTTAGTTGCAAAAAAACAAGTAGTTAGGTTTAATTGATTTTCCAAAACATTTTAATCAATGTTCTGTTGCAGAACATTTAACTGTAAAGAAAAGTCTTTCTAATGATAGAATGCACTGCGAAGATTCAGGAATAACTAAAACTAATAATCGCAACTTCGTGCTTTCAGGTTATTTAAGCTTTTATATGAAGTACACTTTGATGCCTTGACGCTCCTTTTTAGTATTCAAAGTGGTTGTTTTCTTGTGGAATAATTTTGAAATTTTTTTACAGAACGCAACTGTGATGAAGAAGGGAGAGGCGATGTTTACATGAAGCAATGTAAAAACAGGCTTGCAAATCTTGCAGGGAAATTCAAACAATTCGAAGAGGAGGATAGTCATGTGCCATTGCCGGCTACTGTGGTAAATCTTCGACTTTATTGAAAACTGATAGATGATATATTTAAAAAATGGTAACTTTTTACTGTCGTTGCAGACGAAACAAATGCCTGTGAAGAGGAAAAGTCCAGAAAAAGCATCTTCGGCTGGTATTGCTCCTAAATCAAGTAAATTTGATTCCGTGTCATGGAGGCATAAAGAGAATTCACCCGGTTATGCCAAAACCCAATCAAGCGCATTTAAACAACGAAACTGCGTGCCCGCAAAAAAAGAAAAACTCGAAGAAAACATAGTTAAAACACCAACTACTCCACAGAAGACTCCGGAAAGGCCAATAATTAAACCGAATATTTTGTCACCGCGAAAAAATATAAACGAAAAGGTTGTCAGCGCTTCAAACACTCCCGAAAAAAAGGTGTTGGATCAATCGGTGGTTAAAACACTTGTGAGTATTTTTTAAATAAAATTAATATTTTTTAAAAGGCATTTTTCATTTTTTTTTTCAATGTGTGTTTAGGAATCTCAAGGTTACACCAGGACGGAGTCAGACGCGCATCTAATTTTTGATTTCAAAAAAGCTAGAAGCGTTTTTGACCGAGAAAACGGAGATAACTCTGGTAAAGTGCAAAATGCCACCGATCCATGTCTACTTTCTGTGGCTGAACGGAAGAAATTATTTGAGAGACGATTACGTGTAAGTATTTTGAATACAGATTCGCTTTTCTTTTCAACTTGCTAACTCGTATATTGAATTTAAAGGGTGAAGAGATTCCAACGACTTTCGGTTATTCGAGTCCGGTAGTAAAAGAATCTGAAAATCGAACACCTTCGAAAAACGATTTACCAAGCGCATCGCCTGTCGTGAATAACTATCAACTAACAAGCGAAAGTGAAAATTCTAATGATTCTATCAAATCAGATGTATCTTTCCAATCCAATAAAATCAGCGAACCTAAAGAAGATGTGGTTTTGAATATTAGCGAAGAAACTTGTTCCAGTTTTCCAGATCCTTCTAATGATCAGGTATACACGGTTGGTTCGATAAGAAAAATTATTAAATTACATTTGAAACAAACTATAGTTTTTCTGTATTTCTTTAGGATGCAAATCTATCAGTTTATCCGGTTTTGGATACAGTTAAACAGGTGAAGTTCGTTAGTACTCCAAAACCAGGACGTTTGTATCCCAGTATATCGGATCTGGACTGCGATGCTGATGAAAGTGGTGACGAGAGTGAATCTCCCAAAAACTATTCCAGGTATTATTCGATTATTATTAAATTTATAAACTCTTTCTCTATTTCACTGCGTATAACTTTTAATTTCATTTATACCAGAAACCAAGCTAATTTTTCGACCAATGAGCTTGACAACAGCTTTGGACGCGATGTACTTTGTGCTACAAACATCATTTTTTCTTCTTTCCAGAACAGTAAAAAGGTTTGTAAACATTTTCAACTGTAAATCTTTCAATTTGTAAAAAAAAATTAATTTCTCTTGTATTGATTTTGCAGGATATAACTATGAACGAGTCGAGCAACAAAGTCATCGGAAATGCAATAAACGAAGCAAAAGAATTGATATCAGTAAATGATTCCACGTTATCGCTTAGTCCTGTTGCTCGTTCTTCGTTTAATAGCATAGAAGTGAGTACTTTTCGTAATTTAAACTCATACTTACTAAATGTTATTTTCAACCAATTAATATAAACATTACATTACATTTTTTTAAGTGTCCCAATGAAACTGCAAGTTTTACCTATATGAAAACGTACTCCTCCGATACATCATTCGGTTTCTCACCGGTTTCGCCTCAGACTAGTAAAAATAACACCTCAAAGGTGACCAATCGTTTTAAAATTCATCCATATTTTTGAGGCTTGACTAAAAAAACTAACAAACGCCTGGGCTTTTTTAATTTTTGGGTTTTTGCACCTATCTTGAAAAATATTTACCTATTCATTTTTCAGAGTGATTTTGATGATCCGGTTGACGAGAAAAAAGAAGCGGATTTGGAAAAAAATGAATCTGACGTAGGGACTAAAATAAAGTCATTAGAGGAGCAACTTATAAAAGAAAAAATTATGCTTACACAAGCGATTCGCGCCTTAAAATTATGTTTATCGAGTTCTTTTGTCAATTCTTTGTCCCACTTGGAAGCAGAAAAATTAGTTTTATTATCACGTACGTACATAATTTCATTATCATTTTGTGAAATCGATCAAACGAGAAATTATGAATCATTATTCTTTTATAGAGTTGAAAATAGTTACCTTCCAAAATGAAATCGACAGAATAAAAGTAGAAAATTCGGTATTGCCTTCTGCGTCGAGTCCAGCTAAGGGTAATATAACCATATCCAATATAAAATTGCCGATCCGAATGGCAGTCTTTCATTCTGACTTGAAAGGTAAAAATATTTAATTCAATTTAATACTAAATCATTATATTGGAAATGTCATTATTATGTCTGATTTTGTTCATTTTCAGATGATTTATGCAACCATTTGTTATGCGTCGTAAAATGTGGTGACACCGTTGTATCATCCGAAGTTGTACCTGTCACGCAGAAAACTATTAAACAAGATCCTGAATGTTCTTATATTGAATTTCGAGACACAATAACCGTGGCTAATGTCAGTTCAGATTTTAGAATTACAATCGAAGTGTATAACTTGTTAGTTGAGAAAAAAGAAGCGGTTAATCCTAAGCAAAACAGTGCAAAAAAGGTATTTTCTCTTTATTTAAATTAATTTTATATTTTACAAAGTCTAATTAAATTTAATTTCAGGATAAAAAAGCACAAATTAAAAAAGCAAAAGAATTCAAAATGTTTCCTAGATGCACTGACGGCAGGAGAAATTCTCAATCGTCGTTTTCCTTGGTCGGTTACATGATTTTTTCATTAAATGAAGTCACTCGTCATCAATGGATTCTAAATAAAGTAATTATTCATGTTCTGTCGCCTTGCAAAGATTGTAAATTTTAAAACACTAATATTAAAAAATTCTGTTTCAAAATTGCAGCAAGATCTGCTACACAGTCCACTGGTTGGAATGATAATGATGAATATAAAATGCAACTTGGCATTGACGAGTGTCAAAAAACATGGGTTTTTAACTATGTATGAAGTTGTATCAGGTTACGGAGCTTGGAGTCGATATTGGTTTTATCTTTCCGGTGAAAAATTATCGTTTTGGAAATATCCCGAAGAAGAAAGTGTAAAAGTAAGAAAAATAGCATTATTAAATTTTTGAACTGGGTTATTTTTATCTATTTATTTATTTTTTGAAAAGGATCCAATTGGAACATTTGATTTGAGAAAATGTGTAACTAAAACCGTTGAAACCGTTGGAATTGAAATTACTATGCGACCACACACTTTCATGTTGCAATTCAATCCATCATCTTATCTTTTGGAATTCAAAGGTCTCACCGAAGAAGGGTTAGTACTAATGAATTCGTGTAAGCAAAGTTCAAAAAATTCGAGCTTGAATTAAATTTCAAAATTATTTACAGGTTGCTTTTGTCAGCTGATACTTTGGAGGAAAGACTTTCATGGTGTGGTAATATGAATCAAGTTTTAAATTCGGTTCGATTATGGTCCAATTGAAAATTTTCGTATACCTACTCATCTTATATAACTTCGTAGTATTGTTAAAATCTCATGCGATTTCATATTATCTCCTATTCGTGCAATTATAAATCAACGAACTACGTTTGTGGTAATAAATTTTAAATTTATTTTTAATAACGATAAATCTCATCATTCATGACCTAAACCCATCTGCATACCAATGATTGGTTTTACGTGACGTATCGAACAAATCGATTAAATCGAATTCTTTTAAACTAAGTTTTTTAACATGACTTAAACCATTAAACACTTTATTTCTTAATTATTTTATTAATTTTTTTAATAAAGAAGAATCTACGGTTAAACATCATTTATTATCTGTAGTTACAATTACAAATGAACAAACTAACCTAAAGTTAATAATTTATTTATGCTTTTTATTACAAATATACATATTTTTGTACAACGAATATAATACTGACTTTTTATTGCTTCGACAAAATTTTAATTTCGAATCATTCTTTTTGATTTATTTTATAGGATGAAATGAAAATGAATGACTGATAGAATGAATAATGAATAATGTGAGTAACCGGCACGGTAATTTACCGTAATTCTACAAATGACGCGACAACTTGGTTTCATTCTTTCTCTTTATTCGTCGGTTGGTCGGTTCGGTTGAATGAAATAGGCCTACGTGAAATGAAACAAGAGACGAACGGTGAGAGAAGTAAGGAGGTCATGCTATACTGAACTGATGAATAGTGAATACTAGAAGCAACAAGATTCCCTAAATAGAACCATCGTTTATGCTGTATATGACCAGATGTCTCACATTTTACTGAATGGGAGGAACGTTCGTAGGTTTTTGTGTTGGCGGTGTTTCATCTAGAAACCGAACGGATTAGGAGACCTTGAGGTGTTATAGGAAATTTTTCGCATTTGAAACGTAACAAATGACTAAAATGTATTCGCAACTGATTCGCATTTGAGTTTAGTACGCGAAAATTATGTCGAGAAGTGATAAATATAATTATTCGTCCACCTATAAGTTGGTGGTTGTTGGTGGTGGCGGTGTTGGTAAATCTGCAATAACCATACAATTTATTCAAGTATGTCGATTTTTACTTTGTGTACATTTCATTAGATATACACAAAAATCCCCTAAATGTAATGAAAGTTGTGCTACTTTTTTCGTCATAATATTTAACTTTGATGATAACCTATATATTATCTACGTACAGTATGTAAATAATTAAGAATCAATTTCAGTGTTTGTTTATGCTAAAAGTATATTTTGTAAATTGCAGAGTTATTTTGTTACGGATTATGACCCTACAATTGAAGATTCATACACCAAACAATGCGTTATCGACGATATTCCTGCCAAACTCGACAGTTAGTATTATTCGTATTACATTACACCATACTGCGTTTCAATTTTCTATAACTTTTCTTCTATGATGCATTTTCATAGTTTTGGACACGGCTGGTCAAGAAGAATTCAGTGCCATGAGAGAACAATATATGCGATCAGGCGAAGGATTTTTGCTGGTTTTTGCTGTTACTGATCATCCTAGTTTCGAAGAAATAAGTAAATTCCATCGACAAATATTTCGCGTCAAAGATCGAGATGAATTCCCTATGCTAATGGTTGGAAATAAAGCCGATTTAGAAAATCAAAGAATGGTGAGTGAATTAGCTTCGCTTCTGAAATATTACAAAGACAGATCTTATCATCATCTGATTGCAGGTATCCGTAACAGAAGCCCAGCAATTATCGCAGCAACTCAGAATACCATACATCGAATGTAGCGCAAAAGTTCGTATGAACGTTGACACAGCATTTTACGAGTTAGTTCGAATTGTTCGAAAATTCCAACTTTCTGAACGTCCTCCGATTAAACCTATTTATAAATCAAATAAGAAGAAGTGTTGTCTCTTGTAAACAAAATTCTTAATAGTGAAAAGTACTTAATACGTCGTAACGAAAACACCAAATTTGTTAATCATTTTTATTTTTGGAGTTTTAACATAACTTACCTACGTAAAATACGGTTTATGTGCATTTACTTACTTAAACCCTGTCTACTTTTTCATTTTTTCTTGTTGTAGTTTTTACCTTAATTAATTCAGAATCAAACACTTGTTGTTTTTTTTTTACTTTCAAAAATACTTATTACACAAAATGGTTTTTATACAGATATACTTTTTCCTAAGTGTATCTTCAAATTTCTTATTTTTTTAGTGATTAACTTTTATTTAAAAATATCGCTTTTTTATGTTAGTATAATATCAAATTAAAATTTCACTTGAACGTAATTTTATATTATTTTGGTATTTTCCACTAGTTGAATGTTATTTATTTTCGCTTTACCTACATGTTTTTATTTTGTAATTTTAATTAATCATAAATTAGGCAGAATGGATGTTCGCCGATAGCCATTTTAAAATTTTCTATAGATGTACCTTATTATTTTAATGAAAGATACATTGTGCAGGAAAAAAAAATCGCTCGCTTAACAAGCCTATTATTGATTGTTTCGGCAGAATATTTTCATTTATATTTTTTCATTTTTGAAGACTTATGTGTTCACAACGGTATTTTTGCATAAGATGCCATGCGCTTGAACCTAGAACATAAGATTTTTTATTATCTGTTTTACTTACATTTTAAGTGGAATGAATTTTTATGAATATCCGTGGAATGCGTTGACGCGAACAAATCATATTCATTTTGGTTTATTCGCATAATTATGTAATAATTTCACTGATGTAAAATTTTTAAGTGCCTCTATTATAAGTTTGAAATTCTTATTGATCTGATTTTAGATTACTTTCTCGCGCGTTTTTTTTTTTTTTTTTTTTTTTTTTTTTTTTTTTTTTTTTTTTTTTTTTT